>JAQGBY010000013.1:0-100916 GCA_034698785.1 Mycogona germanica
TGAGTGGGACGTAAGGCCTGTATTGCGGTTGGCTACAGTTGATTAAAAAAAAAAAAAAAAAAAAAAAAAAATGTCTCACCTGGCGGTTTCGATAGCTTTTTTTCATTTCGAGATTTCGGGGCTTCGGTGTAACCTGATAAAGAGAAAAAGATAACTGCTGAAATCTTTTAAGCAGGTAAATCCGTAATTCCCACAGCATGTGAAACTTTAAAGTCTAAAGTCACTGACGTGGCGTCATTTGTCAGAGGAGTCTTCGTAAGCTTTCAACGTCACGACAAAACTCGTTTTACCGTGACAGTAAGGGCCGTTGAAAAGTGTCAAAATTAGTCAAACACATTTTTCTTTAATTTCATTAGACGTCGGACCACTTCTCATTTCTATTGCAGCCATTCTTCTATAGTTAAGAGAGAGGCAAATATTAAGTCGAGTACCTGACGGTGGGGAAGAGTTGACGGTTCCGGACAGGATCCTATCCAGAGCCTTCTCCAGATTGAATCCGTTGTCCAGAACGCAGGTGATGAGCACATGCTCCGGAATGGAGTCGCCGACGATGTTGTGAATCTCATCAAGGCACGATCGTAGTCGGGCTGCAGAAAAACACAATGCAAATGCGAAATTTGACAAATGATGCTATTCCAGTACAGTACAGTAATTTGAAGGGCAGCTCATACGTCTCTTGAACAAAGTTAATTTTGAGCAGATGCCGAGGTTGTGATGGCCAGAAACCCAAAACGGAACTCACCTTCATCTATAGGATTCAGTTCGGGTCTGACGTAATCCAGAGAGTCCTGTCGCTTGGATCGTGGTGGTTTAGCGGACGTAGCTTCGCCACCCTCCACTTCGCTCTCCTCGGGAATATCGTCGTCCGGCAGGAACGCAGCCATCGGCTGCTGGCGAGCATTTCGGTCGTACAGAAATTCGGCTGAACACACACGAGAGGAAAATGTGGAACGTTAGACTTAAGAGTGCGTATATAGAAGGTGTCTACTGTCCAGTAGGAACTGACAATCACCGGAAACGAAGCGCAGAGAGTGGAGCAGATATTAATTATATCTATCTAAAAAAATTAAGGAAACAGAGTCGATATGGAGAACGACGGCGCGAACTCACCCGAACTGGGGGATATGCAATAATCATCTTCCACTGATCTGCCATAAACGTCGTCATATCCTTCACACTCTGTCCAATTGGAAAACATAGATTAGCATACATACATTGAACAAACATTAAAATGATTTAACCTGCACATGTTTTAATAAACGAGAGATATCCCGCGCAGGGAATCGAACCCCGGACCACGAATCAACCAACTGGTCCGCATACCTATGCCAGGTCGCAATAAAATAATATGGTGGTCAGAAAAAAAATGATTTTCAGGTCCTTGCCAAAACGTCAATTTAACAAAGTGAAGGTTCTGAACAAAGCCTAGAGACCTACTACCACGTAGGGTCATTTTGATGGCAAAGGTCCACCTGCATTTTGGAGGGATTCAGTGCAAACGTGTGATTGAGATCTTCCGTGATTTCGGCGCAGCAATTAAACCTGTACCTAGTCCTTTCAACATGCAACAAAAGGCCTAATCTGTTCATGTTGGCCTAGGGCATAGTCTACCCCTAGGCCAGGTCAAAAGTTTGGAAGAGAAACAATGTTTCCGGCCTACCTTCGTCATAGTTCATTCGACGTACATTCCTGTGTCGCGACATGATTTACGAACAAATACATGAGATTGAAAAGGGAAAGATTCGTTTCTACTTTCTAGATCTGTTGACACAAAACTATGCAACGTAGCCCCTATGGCAATGGATGACCAATGCCCCAATGGCTTAGGAGAAGGAAAGGGCCGCTTTTCACTATCGATGGAGACGTTCCAAAACGACAATCTTCAATCGATAGTATATCGATATTGTTGGACTATCACGCATCGATCCAAGGAGATGACTCCTTTTTAGTAGACTATCGAATTGACGGTCGCGGTTCGTTGCAGCTGAAATATCACATTTGGCTCACGAACGAGCGTGAAAATTCAAATTATTGATTTAACCATTCTTTACCAATAATTGTAGAGATGCAAATATTCATTGTTTTATGATTTTTGTAAATTACAAAATCTATACTAAAACATGTATATAATCAAGTGACTCGCAATTTATACCATCATATCTATGGAATCTATCGATTGATCGATATATCGATCTCTGGAAATATTGGACTAATCGTCGATATAAATCGCTCATCATCACCATCTTCTAAGATGGCGGATACCAGTCGTTCTCCCGCGCTAAATACAAACATATCCTATTTGATATCTTTCTTGATGGCCGCACAGTGACTCGGTCGACCAATGTTTCAACAATTACAATATGTACCCAGGAGCAGCCCCGGATGGGGCCTATGGCGGGGAACTGAATGCCACCCCTCAGGAGTTGCGACGATACTGCACATGATACGACACGCACAAACCGAACAAACTAAATATCTTGGATACTATATTTTAATAATTTAAAACTTAAACTTTGCCTAGCCATTGGCATAATGTTCAGAATTTGGGAAACCTTTGTCCCACGAACAAGTCTACGTTTAACTAATAAGAGAACTTTCGTGCAGTTTACCGGATTTTTTGAATAAGTATCAAGTTTCTCTCGACTAACGAACATCTGAACTCCATAAGAAATATGTAGACCATATAACATTCAATACAGATATATATCAGTAGGAGATGTTTGAAATATATTTCTACGTAGTGTTATCTCATGTCTATTTCGAGACTAATTTATTTGGACAACGTAAGTTTTGCGTTGATTGAGATTTGGGTCACTTGACAAGACACAATTAAAATAATGAGATCAATTAATTTACTAATTGATATAGAATCTATCGCGTCGAGAGGCCACGTGATTAATGTCGATGCCCGATTGGATGGGAAATTCGAGCTTCTTCGCGATTACGAGAACAAACATGTGCAGTTGCCAAAGTCCAAACAATTTGAAGGACGCTCTCGACGCTCGATTCGAATGACAAAGACACCTCGCGGTAGACGCGGGCCCATCGTGACAACCGGTGCGCCTCATCGGCAGTGCGGACAGTGAAGCGGACAGGTGGGCTCGAGTAAGAAGCGCGAGGAAACTCCATTCTTTTCCCATCCCATGAACCGCAGCGGCCGAGTCGATCAACCGCGGCTGATCTAACGGAAGACACGGTGGACCATTATCTGATTTGGATGACGCGATGCCCGGGCCTCGTGTTTCGAAGATGATCGCTGACAGGCGGCCCCCCTTCAAATTGATCAGCTTCATTCGTTCGTTTAAAAAGCGTTGATCCATTAGCGACCGCGGTCAGACCTCGCTGGGCATTGGGTTGGCGGCACAACGCTCGTTCGGATCGCCCATTGTCAGAAGGAAAGTGATCATGTCGGTGAAAGTGGAAGTGGTGACCAAAACCCCGGTCCAACTGGGAGAAGGTCCGCACTGGGATACGAAACGTCAGGCCCTCTATTATGTGGATATTTCTGGAGCGGATATTCATCAGTACGACCCGAAAACTAGAGATGACGTCAAATATCATGTTGGTAAGAGTAACAGTAAGGGTAAAGGTAGCGAACAAAATTCAATTGCTCCTCGCTTACGATAACACGCTCTCTGATTTTTCACTACAAATATTCAAGTACCAATAAAAATAGTATTTCTATTTAAAGTTAAATTGCAGTTCAAAGCTGTCCAGTTAATAATTCAGTTGACGATCAAATATCTCTTCAAGAATCTCAACATTTTAGACAACGCAGTTACAACAATTCACAAAATAAGAGCTGGGAACTGTATCTGGGCACTAGAGTATTTTAATTGTTATTTCGAATTCCTGTGAAGGCATAATCAGATTTAAAAAATGTACGGCTACCAAATTACACAAGCACGTTTTTCGTCGAACTGCTTAGCAGTGAATTGCCATTGTTGAATCTTGCGGGCAGAACGATAAAATCCAAAATAATCAAATCTTTGCTTGAAACTCAATTGAGGCGATGCCCAAATATACGACTCGTCATTTTTCGTACATTTTCAAATTTAGCGACTGACTGTGGTTCGGCGGCCCCGGGTTCGATTCCCGGCGAGGGATCTCGATTATTCGACCCCGGGGTACTGGTGAAAATGTGCCACTCGCATAGTGCCTAAGCACTGAGAGGGGAACAGAAACTCCTGTTGTGATATACACTTCAGTGAATGAAAAATAAAAATGACAAATTGACTTTTCGAAAGTGGGCCACCCTTAAAAAGCGCTAAGACAGCTGTCAATATTTTCTGAAGAGGTATAAACGAGGTTGTCAACAGACGAGAGACTAATTGACAGGGGCTTATCTGCTTCGTAAATAAAAGAAAAACCGCAAAGGACTACATTAAAATGAATCATAAACTGAATCTTGCGATGGATCGGTCGCCTCGCTGCCAAATGTCCGCCCCGGTGGCTGACGTCGCACGATCGATTTGAACAGTTTCGCTCGCCATCTTTTTGAAGCTGGAAATTACGCGACGTTCGTCATTCCCCGAAGCGCCGACAACGAGCAACTGGTCATCGGTAACGACTTGTCCATCCAGCTGCTGACCTGGTCCAACAAGAAAGTGGAGACGATCGCGACGGTGGACGGAGACAAACCCGCCAACTCCACTCGACTCAACGATGCCAAGTGCGACGCTGCGGGACGATTGTGGGCAGGTGAGTCAACTTCCTAATAGGGAGACTTTCCCCCGATAGTTGTTTTTAAAAATTGAAGTGAACATTGACCAAATAAAATTTAAAATCGCTCAGATTGTGCGAGCGTACCGCGAATAGTCGAATATCGAGCACTGGGAGAATGTAATTCTATGCGATGCGTCACTAAACTCGAGATCGTCTAACCTCTGGTCGAGATTCGACTATGACTGGTCACAATTTGAGCGCTCCAAGGTCAATTTCGAGGAATTAACGCTGGTCTTGGTCCGCGACACCATTCAGGCACAATGTTCTGCACCAAAGATCCCGGCAACATGAAACTGAACGAGGGCTCCCTCTACAGTCTGGACTCCAAACGCGATCTGGTGCGACGCGTGCCTCGCGTGTCCATTTCGAACGGCACAGCTTGGTCGGACGACAACCAGCTCATGTACTACATCGACAGCATTCCGCGGACGGTAGACGCGTTCGATTTCGATTTGGCCACCGGTGACATCAGTAAGTACACGGGAGGAACTCTTCATTCACAAATAACTACTCCCATCTCTGTGCGTGTCGATCAGCAATCCAAGTTGGGCAGGATGGAGGCGAGCAGAAAAAAGCCTACTAACCTGTGAAACGCTAGTTCAAAATAAATATTTCTGACCCCTCCTTGTTTTCATTCGACGACGAGCAGGCAATCGCAGAACGGTCATCGACTTCAACACTCTCGGCGATGAATTCGGACTTCCGGACGGAATGACAATCGATAACAAGGGGAAATTGTGGATTGCCTGTTACAGCGCCAGCCGAATTATTCAGTGCGATCCGGAAACTGGTAATTGCAACTAAAACCGAACTTAAAAACAAATCATACTGTGTCCAAACCGTCATATTCATGGGATAAGTGTTCGTAAATGGTTAACCCGTGACATGCTTACCATCGATTGCAGGAAAATTGCTGCAGACCGTGAAACTTCCGGCTTCGAAGATCACTTCATGTTGTTTCGGCGGCTCCGGTTTCAACGACCTGTACGTCACTTCCATCCGCGAGATGTTGTCCGAGGAAGCTCTGAAAGCCGAACCACTGGCCGGACATGTTTTTAAGATCACCGGTCTGAACGCCACCGGAAAACCCCACCACACCTTTTCCGGATAGATAGAAAACTTGCTCGCTCAGCAGAGTGGAGCAAAAATGTGGTCACCACTTCCTATTCGCTTTTCCTGAATTTAATGCTGGGAAGCTTAGTGATTTTAATCCCTATTAAATTTTAAAAAATTAAAAAGAGTCTCGCACATGCTTATTAAAACTTTCGATTGAACTTTGCGAATCCAATCGTGGTCACCTTGTATTTATGCTCACCTTGCTGTAAACAAAATAAAAACTCCGTTCTAGCAAACCCTGGCTAACGAACCGACATTGGACAACATGGACTTGAACAGCGCACTTCAACGGAAAAGGAAGCGCCGCCCAAACTTTCTCGAAAGAAAAACAAAATGATTTCGAACTTGGATCGAATATAGCTACTTCTTTTATAACGCATTATCATTTTAATGTACACTCGCAAAAAAACACAATACAGTGTACAAGTGGTGGTGTTGGTGGGGAGGAGGAGGAATTGACTGACGCTGCATTAACTTTGCAAACGGGAATCGCACGTTTAAGACTCTGAACATAACGATGAGACATGATTCTTGACTGGGGGTGTCTGGCGATGCTTCGACCATCGTGAGTGAGGGGGACACATTCTCAACATCGGTACGCAATGCTGAACCTGGTGATCTCACGGTACAGTAAAAAAGAACAGCACACGTCTAACAGGATCTATGAAAAATTGAAAATATCTACCAAAACATGAAAAGTCGCCATTTCAAGTGTGTCGCTTGAGATTGCGATCCCAAGTCTTTCAGAGCTAATGGCAACCTGAAAAGATTTGTGCCGAAAAAGCATCTCCCAGATTTTCGAGCGAAACCACTATTTTTGTACAGTTTAGTCCCGACATTCTGGAATGCTATTCTTGAATTTCCCCATTCGAGTCCGTCACCGTGAGAAAAAAGAAGTTCGCCAAAGATGAATTCAGTTGTGTTTGGAACGGCGCGTGAGCATCTTGTGTGCCTCTCGACTGCGCGTTTGATTCGTCACTTAACGATACGGTCGGATCCGTCGACAAGTAATGAGTCAAAGGAGAGGCTGAACACAGATTTCTCGTCAAATTTCAAACTTTTATTGCATTTAGACTTTCGCAACTATCACTTAAAGATGTTCCCGCGGATCACAAGAAAGTAACTTCACGAATTGGGTTACGAAAGGACTCGAATGAGAAAAGACGAGAACACGAACCCCCGCCGGTGACACTGTACCGTGCACGTACTTGGGTTTTTCCTTTCTCTAAACATTAGCCGCCCCCCTTAACGGCCGCGGGTGGCGATCTCATTATCTAGCTACCGGTCTGCTGGATGGGTTTCCGTGTGCGTTCGCCTTTTCGCCACAAGGTGATCTCCTGCTGCTTGAAGTATCGTCTGTCCTCCTCGTCGACCAGCACCAGGTTCAGGTAGTAGCGCACGGAGAACTTCTTGTTGATGTCGCGCATGGTCGGCGTAAGGTCGTAGCCAGCCAGGAACACGCGGATCGGAATGGATTCGCCTGCACCAGTGACAACGGATCATTTCACTCGATTAGAGCGAGACATTGTACTGATAAAGTACGGAGGAGACGAAAGAGAAATTCACTACCAGTTGAAAGAATATTAAACAAAAGGCCTTACCGCGGACTGGTGCTCCGTCCATTATCTCGTACTTGGCGATAGTTTCGTTCTCGTTGAACGTGTTCGGTCCTGGTCAAGAACAAATTAAGAGCCACACGTCACCTAGCTAATTCGATGGAGTGGCCCAGCCTTTTTAACATTGTCTTACTCAAGTTCATCCTTAGTTTTAGGACGACTCACCAGATCCGGTAGTTTCGCGTTTGATGATGGCGATCTCCATGTGCTTTATTTTGATTCGCACCAGCAGGAAATATATCTTCCCGACGATCACGTCTTTCAAATGGTACCTGAACAAATACATGTAACAATTTAAAAAAAAAACACAGGTAAAGAACTGTACACTCTCACGAAACTAAGATTTGCGATCTTCTCGCCTCCCGGCATGTCGATTGCGCAAACTCACTTGGATTTGTTATATTCGAACTCGATGTGCAGACAGTCCTCAATGCCGACCTCCATCTTGATGCTGTTGTTCATTTCCGGATAGGAGGAGAGCGTGTGTACCACAATGTCCATTTCCTTGATAATATCGCTCAGACGACGCACAATCGTCACACGCAAGAAGTATCTGCGCACGTGGACAAAGAGGAGCAAAATAAGCAATATAATTATGATAAAAGGAGCAATACAAACGACGGTTTCAGCCACACTTCTCTTCAAATAACACGCCTTTTTCAATTATCTAGCCAGGAATTTCAAAGGCCAGAGAGCAAATGCAAATTGAAAGTGGCCACAATAAAGTTTTTACCTGAGTCGGACATTGGATCCGGTGTAGGACTCGTGAGGTTTCTCCACCTGCGCGAAATCGAAATCGAAGTTGATGTTCTGAGAGAGTTCGCCGGCGCGGGCCAATTCCTTGACCAGCGACGTGAACTCCTGGTGGTTGCCCCGGTCGTAATACAGTTCTGCGGATGAATCAATGAAAATGGCTACAGATCGACCAAAACTTTAAACCAAACAATTTTCAGGATTATTACAGCCCAAGCTTAAATCAAGCATCTGGTCAACGGGAACACAAACAATTTTTTTTACCGATTTGTCCGATGAATTCTATTTTTATTCCCTGGTGTTCCAGTTTCATTCCCGGCTTTTTCAATGTTATATTAATCTGTAGTAGAGAACAACAAACAATTTTATCAGAATCTCGTGACTCGCTCTCGTGGTCACATAAAAATCGCATGCTGCACTTCACTGAAACTCGAAATGAAAAAATAAGCTTCCAAATAAAGTTAAAAACATGAGAAGTATATCTAAATTTTTGTTTCGTTAGATTAAAAATTAGTAAAAATAAATGATATCAGTGACTTTCAAGCAAAATTTTGAAGATCACTCCCAAGTCAAAATGTTCCATGTCATTAGTCAAACATCAGGAATCGTATGAATCGCGCTTAAACTGATCGATGCCAAATTCAGACGAGTATTTCATATGAACGAGGACATATTTGGAATACCTTGCCGGAAACAGCTTCTCCGTCGAAGTACAGATAGAACTTTTCCTTCTTGCCGTCCTCAGTCTTGAGGTCAGCCATCTTGCGGTTCTCGGCTCCATCCAAGATGATGTCGATGTCGGCGCTCTGGCCGAAACCAAAAAAGCTCTGAAACAGAAAATAACTTAACAGGTCACTATTTTAAATTTTGCGTATGTTCCAAGAGGATCGTTCTCTTTCGATAAGAGTTGGGACCAATCCTGCTGCGTGTCATCAAGTATCTATTATAATTCTGAATGTTGATATTCAGTTGCCCAATTCAAATTGCCCAGCTTCTAACACAAGTAGAAGGGGTCACACTAAAATGGTGAACGAGCTTCGTGTACATCTGCATCATTTTAACTCTTATTTCCCCTCTAAGTGTGTAGAATGGCCCTCAAATCCAAAATAAATCCATTTCTGTCCTCAACTGGTTTTTTGACCCTCGCCAAATTGCGGCTAAAATTTGTAATTGTAATCTCCTAAAACAGTTGCCTCATTACAATTACATCATTATTTCATTATTATAATCATCCGCAATGCTGACTAACAGCCGACAAGCAACTAAAACACAAATATCAAACACGGTAAACATAAAACTTTAACCTAAATTATCTAGTGAGATTTGAGTCGGATGAGCCCTTAGATGGAAATATTGCGGAATCTTCATTGAATTGAATTGAATCCAAAGAAACTCGCCGAATTCAGAACAACTCTTCAGCTCCTTGGTGAACTTCACTGGAGGACGAGTCAATAAACTGTACTTATGAAAATAAAAGGTAGGAGGATTAGCCTAGGTGATGAACTTAACCGCCCCTTTAGATTTTGAAATTTTACCGCCCCTTTAGATTTAGGCCTATATAGTTATAAATTTCCGAGCAGATCGCGAAATGAGATGATATTCGGAATTTATTTCTGAATGAGGCAAGCAAGACACCCGCTTATGAGTACCCGAAGATGAACGAGCACAAGGTGGTTTCCCCTACAGTAGTTGAGAAATGGGTCCTAGCCAGCGAGCGGCCCTAGGCAGGTAGATGAACAAATTTGTTAGGCCTAACTCTTTGAGCCAGCTGTCTCAGACGAACGGAGACACCAAATGAGAGCGAAGCGGGATTCGAACGACGACTCACCATTTTCTATTGCCACAAATGAAGTCTGATCCACATTTAAAGGGATCGAAGATGTCGAGAGAAGTGTGATTGTATCGACGGGAATCCGCCTCTGCCGCGACACGAACTCAACACGAACGAAACCCTTTCAAAAATATCTAAAAGGTCATGTGACCGAATAAATACATGAGCCGTGTGCGCGCTCAACAAACGTACTTCTCATAGCGGTAAAACCAAATTTTACCACGCTATACTAAACAAATGAAAACCCAAAAATACGTAAAATTTAAAAATGCATAGTGATCTAGGAAACAGTATAAGAAATTAATAATAGCAATATGAGTTCTGTAATACGATAAAATAACGTTAAATAATATTCTAAAATTTATCCCCGTTGGCAAAATATTCCTGTTTCTTGTTTGTAAACGTTATCGCGACTGGTTTGTTTGCTCTGAACGTGAAAGTGGTCAATTAGTGTATGGGCACCCCAAAGGCTCCTTCTGTGAAAATGACCACCCAACCGATACCTTATTTTGAGAAAGCGAATAAATCTTGCATTATTCACACATAATAAACTGACGTATGTTGACGTTGGTAGCGTTAAACTCCTGAACGTCATATTTATTTCTAACATGTGAGACGACTATCACCGACTTAATAAATACACGCATGCTGCCTCTATTCGGATGATAACACCTTATGTTACCTATTAAACAAGAAATGACAATTAAAGATGGGCGCTATGTGAGTTAAAGTTAGTTATCGATCTTGCCTTAAAAAATACTAGTGTACTGTTTGGATTTGTCGCTTTCGTTTCGGGATTATAGTTGGTGTTCTCGTCGATCCAACGATTCGCGGCCTTACCCGTGGAACTAAAACCATGGATTCGCAGATGGCCCAGAGAACGTGGGAGATGTCCAACAACATGGACGTGATCCAGACCGTGGACGAAATTTACAAGTACAATAAGCGTCAACAGCAGGACATTCTCACGGCTAAGCCTTGGGAGAGAGAGTGAGTAAATCAGTAAAACGTCCATTATTTCAAGAATACTGGCGTTTGCCTATCATATTTCATTTCATAACTGCACCAAATAACTGGATCCTGTTCCATCCGTGTCTCGCAAAAGTCTTTGTTTTATCAGCCGTCGTTGGTCATTACATGTAATGACCAACTACTATGTAACTCGTGCGATTAGCCCTTTCCACTTTGTGATTGACGTTGGTTGATTGGTTGCTGCCTTTCGTTTCAGTCCTCACTATTTCAAGGACATCAAGGTGTCCGCGCTGGCCCTGCTCAAGATGGTGATGCACGCTCGTTCGGGTGGCAGCCTGGAGGTGATGGGTCTGCTGCTGGGCAAGATCGACGCCAACACGATGATCGCCATGGATTCGTTCGCGCTGCCCGTGGAGGGAACCGAGACTCGGGTCAACGCTCAGGCTCAGGCCTACGAGTACATGGCTGCCTACACCGAAGCGGCCAAGCAGGCAAGTTGGCTTTCGTAGAGCCTAGGAGCTGTCCAAATGAACTAAAACTCCGCTGATTTCGTTGAAACTACACAACCTCCTGTTTTCTTTTTCTGCTGATTTTAGGTTGGACGGTTGGAAAACGTGATTGGCTGGTATCATAGCCACCCTGGATACGGATGTTGGTTGTCTGGAATCGACGTGAGCACGCAGATGCTCAATCAACAGTTCCAAGAACCCTTTGTCGCTATCGTAGTAAGCTTCGCCCTTGTATTTTTGCTTTGTTTGTTTCTTGAAACTCAGCTGGAGTGAATAAACCGGAGGTGATTCAACACTGCGTGAGTGGCAAGTTAGAGAAAGCCTGGCTATTTCGTAAAAATCTTATTATTTTTTTAGATCGACCCCACAAGAACCATATCTGCTGGCAAGGTGAACTTGGGAGCCTTTCGAACTTATCCCAAGGTATTTTGGGCTTTCTGTTTTCTTCTGCTTTTATTCAGATTCGCACGAGCGACGCGTTCACCGAACTTCGTGTGATTCGGGTTGTAAATTGAAGCTCCAGTTGTTAGACAATTGTGATTAGTTACGAGCTAAATTTTAATGACACCGTAGCTAATTCTGTGTCTGGTTTCGATGTCAGGGCTACAAACCGCCGGACGAAGGACCGTCCGAGTATCAGACCATTCCGTTGAACAAGATCGAGGACTTTGGCGTTCACTGCAAGCAGTACTACTCTCTGGACGTCGCCTACTTCAAGTCGGCCATGGATCGGCGCCTGCTAGACTCGCTGTGGAACAAGTACTGGGTCAACACGCTCAGCTCGTCCAGTCTGCTAACCGTAAGTTGTTTTCATATAGACTTATTTGTGTAGGACGTTAGGACGTCAAAAATTAGAAACTTGCTCTTTTTCCCCTCATCTATTAGAATGCTGATTACGCCACGGGACAGATATTTGATCTGGCCGAGAAACTGGAGCAGTCCGAAAGTCAGTTGGGACGGGGCGGATTTATTTTGGGAATGGATCCGCACGAGAAGAAAATGGAAGACAAGTTGGCCAAGGCAACAAAAGACAGGTAATTTACACATGCCAATTTAAAATAAATTGATTTGTTACTAGAATGCATGCAACATTATTGATAACTGTATAGTTTCGGATTTTCCACCACCTTTTCATGAATTCGAGACCACAAATAATTCATCAATACTGCGAAACTCACTCAATATGCTTGAAATAATGTCCGTGCATAATCACCTTGAATTTTGAACAACGCTCAACATGAACAATTTTCTTTTTTCCAGTTGCAAAATCACAATTGAAGTCATCCATGGTCTCATGTCTCAAGTCGTGAAAGATAAATTATTCAACCAGGTTAACTGTAAGGGTTCTCACTAGTTTCTGTATAATACGTCAATTTGCATTAAATTTGTTTTTCATCCTTATCCGTTTCAGATGTGTGCGACTAATGCTTTTACTGATTTGTCGACTCTTTTAATTCAGGGATTTCTTGTTCTACGTTGTTAAAACACTAAATTCTAACAAACATGACAAAACGGGACCACAGGTTCTACCATTCAAATCACTGTTTTAATTTTCTATTTGTAAAGATACTCCCGAGTACAAGGGCAAGTGAAAATCTAGACTCGATTATAAGTGAACGTACAAGACTAGTGAAACCGTTTCTTTGTTGTTGGACATGACATAATTTAATGCAATCTTGCTAAAAAAAATGAGGACAGTTCATTTTCAAATCGAGAATCGTTTCGCAAAATTAGTGTTCATTCGTATATCTTCCAATTTCGAACGAATTGTTTTGAAGGAATAACTTGAAAAATGTATATTTGGAATTTGCTCGTGAATGACATGCATATTGCGAGCCAATTCACGAATTTGACTTATGGAATGGCATGAAATGAAGTTGTCTAACGAAAATTCAGAGAAACTAAAAATTTATATAGACGAAATTGTGAATTAATTGCTTTGACCAACAACTGTTTTGATTTCAAACTTTGTGTTTAACAGTCATTCAAATTACAAGTAATAAAATTTTAAAAATTGGCCTCACTTCGACAGAAAAAATCACGAGTTTCTAAATTTACTTCAAGAAATTGAAAGTAAAGTTTCCGCTGCTTTTTTAATCGATAATTTTTTTTAAAATTTACTCGAGTCTGCTAACCAAAACGGATATCGTTTAATATTTGAAACTCACAGTAATTGAGCACTAACGTGAGATTCATTGGCCAAAATATCACCTTTCGAAAGCTCTGTGCAGGATTAGGATCACAGCTGCAAAAAAGGAATACATATTACAGTATACAGAATAATTTGAGGAAATAACAAGAATAGAACGCATAATATCTGGGTGTGGTCTAATCCAAGGTTGAGATGCACCTTACATCTACAATAAAATCAAGTTGTATAATATTCTAATTATATTTTGTCATCAGTTCGAAAGTGTGTGAAGGCACGACAACCGACAATTAAGCCAAACCTCGAGCGTCGCCAACCGTTAGAATATTAATTGGTCACACACCCCTAACCTACATGGATATCGCAGAGGCGTGCAGTGAATTAGAAAGATGTTTTGACCGGGTGCTGGACACACAGACGGAGATTAGAATATGCAAATGAGCCCATACTCGAATGTGTAGATTATGGGGGCCCATATAATGCTAGTCTAAGAGCGTGTCCAAAATCCACACGATCTAATCTTGTCGGTGAAGCTCGGAAGAATGTAAGGTTCTAAAACCAAAACCAAAAAATGGTCAACCGAATAGTTTAGAAATACTTTCGTAATTCACGTTCACATTTTTTTGCCTTTCGTTTTGTTAAAATTCAGGATTCGAATTGGTCCGAGATTATTCCATAAATCTTGAACAAGACATCGAGACTCGATTCATGTGATTAAACGTCCTTGAGAATAAAGCGTAAGTTCGACTCTGAGGAGGCACGCTCTGCATTTCAAGATTAGACTGAATCGTGTGACATTTTGGACACACTGTATGTATCGACACCGACATGCGAGACAGAAAATTACTCAAATGTGAACTACGGCTCCAGATATTGAACTAGAACTTTCCGACTCTCGACACTTTTTCGATCACGCTGGATGACATGCGACCAGACAGAGACTTTCCCTCTTTCCCTCTCTAGATGGTCTCCTTCTGGGGCGAATATGGAGGCGGTGGCATGGTAAAGCCGATAGGAACTGACTTCGCGTCCTTGGAGGCTGTCTCGTAATCGGGAGGTGGCAACAACACCTGCACAAAATAAAAGATTCACAATCGACAACTAAATTGACAATGTGAAACATTTTTGTAGGTATTTTCCTACAAAAATGTCAGCGCTGGGACAGGCAAATGTTCCAATGTGTTTAAGCGGAGCTTCGCGGATGAGCGGGAAATGACTTCTTCAACACTGAACACTGTTGCAATTTATAAATAGTCACAATTGTAGCAGAATATTTGCTAGTCACATATTTTAAAAATTTTAATTGGTACATGAGAAAACATAGGAAAATGGTTTTCTAGACGTCTACAACTTTTAATTGATGGAGCGGTGGCTCTAGATTGAAAAGACGAGCAAAGTGATTTAACATCTGCGAGTTCGCCACTCCGTTAGACGTGGGATCTGTCTCAATCTTGGAACCGCTATTGCATCAACTAAACGTGTCAAAACAGGTGTTTTAGGTGTGTGCACTCACTTGGGTGTCTGCATCTGTGTACTCGGTCATGCTTTTCGAAACATTTTCGAAAGAGATAGTTGAACTCACTTGAGTGTCCGCATCCATGTACTCGGACATGTTGCAGGCGGAGTTCCTGTAAATCAAATACTTGTAGCAGGACCAGACGACCCCAATAAAGTAAGCCTGGAAAAGAGAAACAAAACTATCGGAACTACAACATTTTGGAGGTGCGTTGAGTCAGATTAAATGAGTTTATCTCTGCTGCGCTTCATCTTCTTTGGTCATCCCAGCTCACGAGGCCTCACCTTGACGATCATCAGCAGCACAAAGGTGACCAGGACGCTGAGACTGAGCCACTGGGCGTCCAGATGCAGGAGTTCCTTCTGGAAGGGGAGATTGGGATTCTCGGCGATGGTCTGACGCACGTCCGGCATGTAGCTGAAGTAGCCAATCACGGTGAGGCTGGCGATGCAGAAGTCAAACACTTGCAGGCAGAAAAATGGCATGAGGTACCGCGGATTGCCCTGAGAGAAAAACGAAAATAATTATCAAAGAAAATGAATGCAGTATTAACTAAGATGGTGCAATTCCCCACCATCTTAGAGAATAATCATGTCGTAAACAAAACTGTAAAACAAACATAAGAAAATTCTGGGAATAAAACATTTTACAAGGAACATGGATTAGAGAACACACTTATTTTCGAACGCTTGAACGTTCGTTTGTTCCTCGAAATTCCTGAAAAGGTTGGACGGTAATAATAGAAAATGTCAATTTTGCTTAACCTGAAGGCTGTAAGCTGTACCCAAATTCAATAGAAAATTTACCTTAACTGCTCCGTAAACCATCATCACAGTAATCAAAAATGTGCAAAAGGTGACTGCCATTCCAACGTTGATGTCGTCTGGAAAAAAACACGAGAAAAACGCGACATTTAAACTCGAGACCAACACAGACGACTAAAAATATTGATTATCGTGAGAAAATAAAATTGGTTGGGAGACGTACGGGTGGTCCACTTGCAGTCCTTGAAGAAGGTGTACTCGTAGTGATATTCGTAGACTTTGACATTCTGGGGTTCGATGGCGAGCAAGGTCTGTTCGCCGGACACTTCGTGCTGTTTGCCGACCAGCTCCGGGTGGATGAGCACCACAGCGATTATTGCCAAAGCCAGGACATGAAGAATCTAAAAGAAAAGGAAACGAGACAAGCTTTTTAATGATTTCAATAGCGCTAAAAGAAATTCTCGACCCAGTGGATTTGGACCCGGAACTTGGATCCCGCCACAATATCGCGTAGAGTAGACATCTGTTGGCAAACTGACACATCTGACGATGACGCTCAAACCCAGATAAACCAGATGACTCATTCGACACAAACACCGTGACTTTCGAATCCGTATCTCCGATTAAGTGCATTTCGATCGATCGAAATCATAGGCGAACCATTCCTAACCAAATGTTTTAGAGGGCTACTAGAACGAGACAGTATCCCCTATTGGGGGTCCATTGCGTTTTGTGAAGGAGTTAAGGTTCGATGTAAATTTGGTGACAACCACGTCTCCCATATTTAATGACAATGATATTAAATGACATCCTCCTGAGGATGCGTGTGATGTGGCATTCGGCCACAACAGATGGGTCCCTCCCCTCTCTACTCGAGTCCTTGAGGAGGTTAGGTCCATTGCATTTCACCATTTGCATCGACCCTCGAAGACCCTCGAAATTGATCGATTTTTGAATGTGGGCAGTCCCTTACCAGGTGCCAGATGCCCAGCAGGATTGTTCCCGTGCGAACGTGACAGCAGAAGGCGCAGTGCCAGTCGTGGCGACGATCCTCGCTTCCAAACTTTGACCGCATGATGGTGGAAAACGAAATTTTTGGGCCTTTTTTACGAGCACACACCTATTTATGATTGACAAAATGATTCACCGCGAATCGATAAGCCCAGCGTATTATAACCGGAAATTGGACGCATGACGTCACCAAGGGCCGCCGGAAATGAGTCAAGCCAACGATGTCAACGAGGTAGATGCACCAATGATCGGTGATTCGTTGGGCACCTTTTAGCTCGTCGATTCAACTCATTTTAGTCAATATCTCGCTAGTGTTTTCCCATAATCTTTTTAATGACTTGGTTTTATTAATAGTTAAAATGTTGGAATAGATTGCTATTGTATTTTGTGGAACGAAATTTGAATCGGGCATCTGTCGTAAGGCTTGCCGTTTATCTCGCTACCCTAGTATCTCTTTAGGCACAGCTGTGCAACATGGTGCTGCCACCTATGCATTATAATTTGGTCATGATAGGTCGAGTGAAAGTAACGATCCCCACGATTCTAGTAGCGAATAAAAGTTGTTTGCTGTAATTTGTGTAATATTGGATGTTCTTTGGCACTGAGAAACATATCTTAGGTTACCATCCAGATATAGTAGTATTCTTGCTGAGCACTTGCGCTTGAAACACATGAAATTAATTACAAATTGACTTTTTTGGTCCAAAAATAACTTTCCAAAATGACCATTTTCTGACTACTTTATTGAATCTTCTCCGCTCTAGCGTCATCTAGCTACAATCGGAATATAAACAGCAAAATGGCGGCGCCCATTCCATATGTCAAAATCAAATGAAGTTGTGCGGGAACTTTTTGTTGTGGTAATTTAAAAAGTATCAATATTGGAGAAACATTGGTGCAAAAAACGGGATGGAAGACTTGGACGTTTGTTTGGATACGTTTCGACAGAATCTGATGCGCGACCGAGTCCATTTTCAAAAGTCCGTCGACGATCTCGTCAGCCGTCGGCTTCAACCGTCCCCAGCCACTCAACAGAAGGTGAACTATTCATGATTTTACTCTCAAAATATCAATCGTTCGTGTTTCAACAAATACAAATTACTGTCCAACCTTCAGAAGCCACGCTCGAGAGTCGAGATAAACGAATACCTCAGCCTGGGGCCTAAAACCTGGGCCTATTTGGCTTAGCCTACAATGTACATGTACCTACTCCTTAAAGTTTGAAATTGGTCGCGCGAGTCAAACGCCCGTTGATTTGACAACTACGGAGCTCTATCTTTTTCACAATAATCAAATCATTATACATATATTAATAAATGCAGATAATGAAATAAAAGTAAAACATATAAAAATAGTAAGAGCCAATATTGCGACTGACACTATTTTAAATTTCTAGCGAATGTCAGTGGCCAAATTGGATGCTTTCCACGTAATGTGATTTCGTCCGTCATTGTTAATGTGATTTATTATTTCGCGTAAATACAAAACAAATAGTGCAGTGACATTATCGCGTAGCTGTGTCTTTTGAATATTGGTGGCACATTAATGAGATGGACATGACGCGTTCGAGTTTATTTTTGGTGGAATGACGCAACGTCATGGAGCTCGTTGCGGATACCATGGGTCGCGCTCGAAATATAAATGAAGGTCGCATTTCCCCCGGTGACAGCCGGAAAATGAATTGGGTTCGTGCAAAATCAGATAAGGAATGTGACGAGAAATGTGCTGGAACCAGGCGTGTTGTGGGTTTGCCGTTGGCGTTTGGCTCTATTCGAGGACTCAATGTGGAACAATCTGATGTTATCTAATATTTTGTTAAAATTGATAATTGATTACTTTTTAAATAATAGTTTGTTGGCATTTGTTCGTATAACTTTTTAAGTACAATTTTTGTGTATGGTTATTTTAAGGCGCTGCCTTTAATAACCACCACTCAATTCTTATGTATTATTGCTAATTTCTGAATAATCTTGTCAACTACTAATTAATGAAATAAATTGCTACGAGCTTGACCGAAATGTAATAGAAACGATAAAATTGAGTAATTTATTGAGCAGTTCATTAGCTATTTTGATGCCTCGATGAAGAGGAAACAATCTTGTTCGAATTTCATTTGTGAGCACACGTTGATGTTTACTATCCGTGTGCTTGATCAATAATCCCAATTTAATTGGCCCCCCCTTTGTTTCCCACTTGTTTTTTCAACCTTGTCAATGTCACCGAGTTGGTCATCAAAAGTTCGTCCTGCTGCAGCCCCGCGTGTCAGGTGATAACCGCGTCAGTTGGCCAATGACAGCTCGTACGTGCAGATTGGAACGACCAATTAGGTGTCGCCGGGGTGTCTCAACCCTCAACCGAATGTTCGCTTCCAATCTGCGGCCCAATATCCTATAATATCGATTCTCTTCTTTTTATTGTCGTCCACAAGGACTTGAAATGGATCGCAGCGCCGCCTGGAAACACAATTGAAATGAATTGCATAGTAGACTATTCTGAACCCCTAACTCGATTCTGTATCAGCCTTATCGAGATGACACCGGATTCTGCCGTGCCGGGAATCGAGCCCGGGACACCGTCAATTTGATGGGGTCAACTCCAACTCCTGAGCCGTAAAACGGTGCGGGATCCACCGCGCTGCGGCTGATAGGACGGAAGAAACGGGAACTGCTTAAATGCCTTCTAGCCAGCTGAATGATAGTAGTAACGGGAAATAAAAATATTATGTGATTTCTTAGAATTGTAGAGATACAAAAATGCTGCTCGCGTTATACCCATGAGTCCATGACGAATTCTAAAAGTATTTAGCGAGTCTATCAGCTCAACAAATCACTTCGCTCGAAACTACGCATCTCGAATTGAGTTTAAACGTGTATTGTTCCGTTGTTGGGGAAGGTCTTGATTAGACAATCGATGGTGTTTGGTTTCTGGGGGTTGTTTTTCTCACCTGGGTCTCGCCTTACACGCGTACACACCATGTTGGTATTTAATTTAAAAAATCGGGACGATTCGTTGGTGAATTTGTTTGCTGTTTTCGGGACACAACAATTCCTCTAAATGGATTATTTAATGGTCGTGCTCTTAGCAGCTCTGGTCCAGCAATTCTTAGCAGCTGCGGTCCACCAATCGATGTTCACCGAAACTAAGATGGGTAAGTACAAACAACGCAAACCAATCGCAATTGCTTGTTTTTCAATCTGTTTTTCGATCGACTAGCCGAGCGAGTTAAAGAGTGTAGTCCTCATTATCATTTGAAAAATAGGCGATTCAATATCAAGATTATTTTTCAGATCTTTCTTAACTAGTCGGTCATGAGATTTGAGTTGTGCCGGCCGTCCAGCAAATATAATAGATGTGGTTGAACTTTTTCAGTTGTTCGTGAGGAAAAGAGCACGACCTGTAACCAGTTGCCGAAAATAGGTAAATGCAGGGCGATCTTCGAGCGCTGGTATTACAACGCCAGTCTGCTCAAGTGCTCGACGTTCAACTATGGAGGTTGTGATGCAAATTCCAATAACTTCGATACGGAAATGGAGTGTATGAGTTTTTGTCATGGAACCGTCGCCGTTCACGTCGCCGTCCACGTCGCCATCCACTGAATCCCTTCGCCGCTCTCAAAGTGCTCCCTCGTCGAAAAACCGTTACGTGTATAGGAATGAACCCGACCTTTTCAAAAAATATATATATTCATATTAAAATTTGGCGCTAGGACAAGTTGTCTCCTGTGGTTTTACTTGCGCCTAACTTGGCCGTGGTTAAAATGAGGTCGTAGAAATGGTTTTTGCTAACAAGTTGGTGACTTTGTCACGTCTCTTCTATGAACATGGGCTGCAGCTGTACTAACTATAAAACAAAGTTCGCGCTCTCTGTCGATCGCTTTGTTAACTCATCAACGGCGTAACGCAACGCCATGACATTTGCACGGGACACTGGACGCAAATAGCTACGGTGAGCGCAACTTATTTCAGGTATTTACGTTGTTGCGTTCGTGAGATAGGTCTTTCATAAACAAACATATCCGAGAAAAGAGTAGGAGCCGTTGGTAGTATTAACTAAAGTGCTGGGAATTGCAGGACCATAATTATAACTTGGCAACGAAAATATTTTTAACGTAAAAATTAAAAACATCTTCTCGAATTTGCGAAACACAAAAGACAAACGTAAGAACTCCCCCACCACTTTCGTCATTAACCAATAATTTGGAATATGAATTTTTTTTACCGTATCTCTGGCTAACAACAACTAGAGTCGATGAACATTGGTGAGTGACGATTGTGAGCATGTGGTCACCATATGGTGGGTGAATGGGAAGAAGACGGAGAAGCGGCAGGTTTGAATGAGGTGTTAGTTGGGGTTAAAGGAAGAAGTATGACTGATGACATCGCAAAAGTAAAGATGTTTGGAAACTGTGATTAAAACAAAGATTTGTTGATTGAAATAAAAATTTAAAAAAATAAAAACTTCAGGACTAGCGAAAACCTCGCGTCCACCAGCTGATGCGTCGATGATCGTCAAGAAATTTGTTCGTTAACTATTTTTGACTAAAAAAGTTTTTTGACCAGATTTTTATCTCCAGATTGATTGAAGATAGATTTGAAAATGTGAAACGAAAGTGATTGAGGGCGGGGTCCGGTTGCTGTTAAAATGTGAACGTCCTTGACTTTGGTGATCGGACGTGGGATCCCCGAATAACCTTGAAACGGGGGAAGGCAGCAACCATTTGAATTCGTCAATTCCGTCTACAAATAGAGGCGAAACCCCGGGCTATTAACACGACAACCGGTTCTGCATGTAGGCGTGTATACGCGTGTAGTGCAGGAGGGGGGGTGGCACCACAGACGATCGATTGGCCCAATACAGGCATTACTCCCTCCATTCAGGTGGGTCGGCATCCCTCACGGGGACAAGGAGGTCCCTCACAACCCCACGCCCTCACAAGTAGAAGACCTTCCAGATAGACAGAGTACTACTGTATGAATAAATAGTGTTCTGTATGTTCGTACATCAGTCGGTTAAGCGTCGTTGGTGCGCCTGTCCCCGGCTCCATTCATTCCTAATCCATGAATCGAAACATTTGAGCGCTCTCCCCTTCCCGTGGCCAGCCGTGGTCCACCCCCAGATAACTGACAAAGCAAAGCCGGTGAAGGCGTGGTTCGACGGAATTGTTTTCGGGCTTTCGTGTATTCAATCTGGATTTGTTGGCTCCGTGCATTGGGGCTGAATTGGGTTGACGGGGGACACGCGATATTTGGTGTGACGCCAATCGCGACCACCTCATTGCTCCTCATTGGTTTAGAATAATCGCCGATCGGACACGACAAATATTGGCGCCAACCTCAGAGCCGGCAACTGGATTCGTCAAAATAAGATTTGCCAATTGCCGTAGAACACGATGACCGACATCAATTCGAATGAGTCGGTGGAGACCGCGACATTATGGTAAGAATTTCGTTGGATTGAATTTCGCGGATTTCGGCAAATCTCAACTCATGTTGTGCACTTTTTCAATAGTTCAATAGGCACGAACAGATCCTGTTTCTTTTAATAGGATCTGTATACATACTCTAGTAAAACTATGTCTGACCGGTGCATTGCGTGATTGCGTGGCAACACGGGGCCGCAGCAACATAACTCGTCAATCAGCACAGGTCAGCACCTGACAGATCCGATTCACCTCGCTCCGTTCCGTCAGTTCGACACCTCTTTTCCTTCTTCTCGCCATAAGTATGACGTCAGTGAGTGTCGTCAGTCCTCGTGACGAGCAAAAAGCCCTAGTAATTGTCAAAAATAGTTTTAGAACTGCGAAAGTGGTTCGAAAGCCGGTTCGGTCGGAAATTAATTTGAAGTAAAATAATAATAATTCGTGTTGAGTGTGTGCGCCTGATACGCGGCGCGGACGATGTCCCACACGTGGTGGACGTGATCGGGTTATGCTGGGGTGGCTCGGAACAAGTCGGTGCGGGTGTTACGCGGAAGTTTGGAAACGAGGGTAATTCCAATTTGCATTGTTTCGATTTCGATCTCGATCGATTGATTGAGATATTTGGGCGTTGCATATTCTGGCGAATTGACCGAGAATAGGAATTGACCAGCGCTTCGAGTACAAGAGAGAGAGAGAGAGAGAGAGAGAGAGAGAGAGGGGAGCCGCAGCGCCACCTACAGCGGCACCACCACGCTCCCTCGTGTTCCCAGTGGCGGAGAGAGGGAGAGACATTTGCCGCGGCTGTTCCAGCGGTGATGACGTAGTGGTTGGTGGTGTCGTTTTGTAGCGCGCGCATTTGGATTGGGTTCGTGTTTTGTTGTTGTCGCTCCGTTCGTTCCCGTTCACTCCCGTTCACACCCCACTCGACCCGTTTACCTGGTTACACCGATAAAATAACACAAGGAGAGAGGCGACCGGATTCGTCGGATTCGCCGTATTCTCGCCTGTGACACACCAGTTTCGTCTTGAGACGCGCACCAACACCACCACTTGACGGTTCACCATTTCACACTCAATGTGCGGGCGAAACGCGTTACACACACGTAAGTTACTCAACTCATTATCAAGTTTTATTTCTTGTTCAATGTTTTCCATTTTTAACATTCTGCGTCGTCCTACTCGAGGATGGACATCTCCCCGGAATCGAACCATCCTCAGCAACCCCGGGGACGACATCTGATTGGGGAGAAGGGGAGTGAGGAGGAATCGGTCAATTTTGAGCGCTTTTAATTGCGGCCCATTTGGGGTAGTTGAAGCCAGTTCAGTTGGCCGCTTTACAGTTGAAATATTGCCATTTGTTTTGCTCGTTATCAAATTTCAATTCCAGCAACGGAATTCGATACGCTTATCGATCGTACAGGGTTGCTCGAAACGAAACCACATTTCAGTTGGACAACTATTCGATTTCGTGCATAGATTTTTTTGTGTCCTACAGCTGGCTATTGCGATGCATTGCGGGCGGAGAAATGGTTTTATTCCATTCAACGATTCCTTTTTAATTTCGACGCGGACACTGACGTCACGCGTCACGTCACACCGCTCAAGTCGTACTACGCAACACTGGCTTAGGACTTGGGATCATCGGCGAATTCCAAGTCTCTCCTTAGTTCTATGATCTCTTACAACCAATCTCGATCCAACTTTATCGCTAGTTCCGGGTTTCGATTTGTTCGCCGTGTCTTTGAACTTTGGTGACCGTTTGACTCGTCGTCGTCGACATCCCCATCGACATCGTTATCCAGAAACAGCTGCCTGGATCCACTCGGATCGCTCATCCGGACTTGTTGGGGACGAAAGTGGGTCGCCCGGCGACTCGTCTTCTTTGCGTGTCTCAGTGTTTGGGACGGAGAAAGTGAGACACATTGGCCGTGGCGTGACCCACTCGTTTCGTCCACTTCAGTCTTCGTGCATTATTTCCCGACAACATGTGTCAGATGACGATCGACACGAAACGACCAATGCGATACCGTACAACTTTTTTGCTGTTCGCTGCTTCAAATAATTTGCGGCAATAATATCCTAATCACGCTCGAGCTTTCTCCACAAATTTAAATCGAGCTCGAGGTTCAGGTGAAATGGACTTTCCAGATGGCGGGCGCCTTCTCGAAACACAGACGGTGTGACCGAATGCGATTGAAAGTCGAACGCACCCCTATCTCCGGCACGTGTTTTAAATTCACCCGCGCACTTGAGATGGGCAAATTGTCTTTCGAGAACCAGCCGTTCTTTTTTTTCTAGCACCGAGCTTTTCTTTTGTTTCACTATCTAAACGCAGCCCGTGTTCGAGCATGATTAGAACACTCGCTGAACTGGAATATTGGGTTGAGTTTACAGCAGCTTCAGCCTTCAGCCGTGTTGGCGAGCAATCATGACGAACACCCGTGTATTGCTGGTCAGCGGCAAATTGGGGGCTCAAAAGGAGTTGACCACCATCAAATTGACATGACGTTAATGAGCGATGTCGTCGTTGTAGAATGATGGAGAAAATTGAGATCGCTGGATACGATCGGAAAAAACGGCAACAAGAGATTCGTAGAACATAAAAGTTTTACTGTAACACTTGAAAATATTACGTGTCAACGTTGACATCCAGCGATCTCAATGTTCTCCAGCAATATGATGGACAATAGATTGGAGAGACTCTCATTAATTATTAGTGTTCGCTCGCAGCGACTGGATTAGGCCATTTCCATATGATGACCCTTCACAAATCTGGTCTCAATTGAACCAATCCAAACAATACTTCCTTTCCTAGAACGCGTCTTAAACGTTAAACTAATTTGGGCGTCCATTTTCAATGTCGAATTAAGACATTTCTATATCCAGTCCAGTTGTTCTCGCTCGACCTTAATCTTAGTTTTCAGTAGAAAAGTGGATAGTGGTGCGATTGAAACAACATTGAAGGGTTTCGTTGGTCCAGTCTCACGTTGGTCGCTCATTAATGAGGCTCTGAATTTGTCGTTTATGACTGGCATGGTTTATGACATCTAAATGTGGGTCTGGACGTGACACGTACACCTGTATGTGGGTCGCTATTACGGTGTTCCAGGTAATGATTGGATGTGGGACTGGCGTCGTTATTGGAGACTCGACGCTGTAAATAGTCAATGTCACGTTCCCGGTGTTTGCACGACCCCCGCAATGGCAGACGCGACCCGCTTCTGTTTCTGGAACAACCGACCTAACACTCGCACCTAATACTTATCCGCTCCAGGTTTCCAGGTCACATCACCATAAACAAATGATTGAAACATATCCGATATGGATGGATAGGATTATTGAAATACGAGAAACTCGTTGCCGGAATTCACTGCAATTGGTGAAACACGAATTTTGGGGCTTCCGAGTTGACGTCATCAAGTGGCTTTTCGTTGATCTAATTGGTCCCGGCTATAAATCTCGTCCAGATTTACTATCCTTTTTTTATTGTCATTCTCGGTCCGAATCGGACCTATGTTTTAGTTGTAGTCGCCGGCGAATTGAGTGTGGCAAATGGCCAACATAGTCGCTCATTCGTTAGATCGTTTGACGAGCGCCGCCCCGGGCCAATATCCTCCCCACACCCCCCCCCCATCAGCATCGCGGCTCCAATTGCCCAAGGAAGATTAGAATGAGCCCGTCCGGCGAACGGGATTATTTTGGACATTGGGAGGAAATAATAATCTGTTTATGACGTCGCTGGCCACTGGCCTCTTTGTGTGGAGTTTGGCTCGGAGCTGACTGTTGTCGCGATCGATCACTTCTGTTCCAGTTATTATATTGATCGACTCTGGATTGGCGTTCAATTTAGGTCAACGGAATTCACCATTCGAATTCGACCGTCTCGTGTCGTCTCGTGGTTCCACCGCCATGAAATACGTTTATCGGGTTACCGGGGGGTGGACGTGGCAGGTTGGGGCTGACGCCCACACTGGAGATGACGTCACACTTTAAAATACTTTGTTGTTTTAGCCTCAATTGGGAGAGCGAGAGTCCCACGAGAATGTCGATGACTTAAGAAACTTGAAGTTAAAGTCGAGCTGAAGCAGGTGCTCCTAAAATGATTTAAGGCGTGCGATGGACGATTTCGTGTGCGTGTGTGTGTGTGTGTGGGGAGGATGTGATGCGGCGGTTCGACGGTTCCACGTAATTACGAAGCCGGGACTCCTCCCTCCAAGCCCCTCGAATGCCACTATCCCACTGACCCACATACGAGGGTGAGGAGGAGGAGGAGGAGGAGGAGGAGGAGGAGGAGGACGCCGCAGCCACTGCAACGCGGGCCATTAATCAACGTCACGGGTCACGCCGAATCACGCCATTAGTTCCGCAGTTGGCAGCGACACCTCAAGTTCGTGGCGACACTCGCTACTCAAACTGCGATACTTGTTGTGTCATATGAGTTCTCATTTTATTCGGATGACAATCACCAAGACAATGCTTTCGATAAGTGTCACATCTGTCAGCTAGGTGAGATTCAAATTGTTCACTGAGTGTTGTTGTAATTCGCTTTCCGTATTATTTCAATTGAAGAAGAAACCATTTGGTGGCGCTTTCCTACATGTAACCCGCCTCAACACCTTTAAATGTCGCCGACTGTACCTGATGCGCACCTGTCGTGCAATACACGCATTAACGCGCTCTCGCGTGTCCATCGACTATTACGTCACTCATCGCCACCAACACCACCACCACAAATCAGCACTGCCCCGGGTCTGTGCCGTTACTTTTGAAAAATGGGTTGCCGGTGTTTGCTAATCTCACCAAAAATAGACAGCCAGGTTGTGGCGCCAAACTGTAAATAATAAAATTTGATAGCAATTGAGGCGAAACGCTTTGAAAAACAGTCTCACTCAAAAACCTCGATTGTCATTGGGGGAAAATCGGTGGTGTCGATGTTTTGACGGTGCTCTCGGGTCTCAGGATTTTGCATTTTTTTCAACGGTCAAATGTGGAGCCGTCACATTTCGCCGAAAGTGTTGGTCATCGCCGGTAATTGATGGACGCAGTCGGGAGCTCCACTACCTCTCTAGTGCGGAGGTGACGAGTGACGACTGAACAATTGGTCAGTCGGTCGCAATGTCCGAGTCACGCTTACTTTTCCTGGAAACGGCTAATATGTAAATCAGTCCAAACCTCAATCCTCTTACAACAGCCGACAATAACAATAATATGTGCCGATGACGCTACTCATAAGAATGATTCGATCCAGCCGAAACAAACGATAGTTGATGGGCATTCCCACAATGACAGTTCTTTGATGTATTGTTCCGCCCGCCGACATCTAAATACTCTCTCTTCCCTTCTCTCTCTCCTCTCGTGTAGATCGATCTTGAGCCGCATCAGTCGCGTCCCGTCGACGTCCCGTACGGGGATCCCAACGACTGTCCTCTGGGCAGTCTCGGTCCGGACGACATTCACGACGGCCTCGACGCGCCCTCCGACATGCTGGGCACGCGACGGATGCCGGAGGCGTTCCGCGGCGGACAGGCGACGACGGTGGCCGGATCCAGGCGCGCCGCCGGCCCAACCTCGCCTCCGCCCAAGTACGGGCTGCCCGGATTGGGTCAGTACGACGCGCGACGGCAGAAGTACCAGGAGGAGGCGCGCCGGGATTACGCCCAATATATGAGCCAGGTGAGTGCCATCTTCGCTCATGGAATTTCAATCAAAGTATCGATAATCTCCAAATCGGTCTTTTTCTACGCCCCTTCATAACAGAACGCCAGTAAACCTCGAAGAAGAGCCGACGACGCCAACGGAGCTGTGGACTACGAGGAGGTGTTGGCCAGAAAACGATATCAAGAAAACAATTACAGGTGACATGATTTTGATGAGCTCGTCTCGTGTGACGTCCGCCTGGAGCGGCTTTTAGACAGGAGGATCTGGATACTTCTTCCTCTTACGGAGATGTATTTTTGTTGTTGTTGTTGTAGGCAGTACAATGATCCTTCGTACAATGCGGGTCTTCTGAGACCGGCCAGGAGCGACAGCTACCTCGACAAAGCAGTTTCGGTTAGTGTTGGCTGAACTGTGTGCTATATCTATCGGATTTTTAATTTCCACATTCATTACTTGATTATTAGTCAGTTAAATTATTTTATAATTAGAAATAGCCGTGTCTTGGCTCGTTCATATGCATACGCTTCTACTGATTTTTTGTAATTGGACTTGCTTTTAATTCATTACATTCTATTTAATTTTCAGCCAAATTTTGATTACAGGTAAGAACTTGTTCGACCGAAACTTTAAAAAAATATCTCTTAACCCAGGCGAACCCGGGTAACCTTCTAGTTTATAATTTCTAATTTGAATGTTCGAATGTGAATACGGCAATACCATTTTTTTTTGCATTCATATAATTTCAGGTTGGTTCCTAGTCTGGATTTGCAGCCAAACGTTACCGATGCCAACAATGTGGTATATATCGATTTTTTAAAAATATTCATTTTTTCTTTTTGGTTCAGGGTATTCAGGGGGTTTAGCGTATTAAAGTTCTGGTTAATTTCTATCCTAATTGCCTATCATTAACAAGTTCAATAAGCTGCAGGTAAAAACTAGAAGTGACTATAGCGAACATAGCAGCAGTAGTGCACCTTCATTTCACAATGTAGCTGATGCGATGCGACTGACACCTACACCTATAATTAGCAGTAGGCCTTCAAAAACAAATTAGACCGCTGCCAAATAGAATAGAAAAGTCTGATGAAAGTTGTCTTACCGGAACTGATTCATGGTTTGCGTTCAATTCCAGCAATACAACGACCAACTACGCAACGGCGGTGACAACTTTAATCCGTACAATGAATTCTCATCCGGTTATAACACAAGGTGAGCGTCACTATTATTATTTTTTAAATATGACGTCGTTATTTGAAATGTTTGCAATGGAAGCGAGGACTTTTCTTCTTTATCCATGCTTAGGCCACACAGTTATCCAACAGACGGGAATCCAAATTTCGACGGCTACTTACCCGCAGCGCCGTATCAAGGCAACCGAAATGGTAACATCGGTAAGCCCACATTTGTTTTCAAGTTATATCGTTTGTCAGATGGTTCGAGCTCAACGGTCAACGGGGTCAACGGTCAGGGCTCGGGGAACTCGAATCCCGGAGGGGGCAATCGTTTATTCGTTCTTATTAATACGACACTTGTTTTGATCCTTCGTTCGCAGTCGTTTTTAACGGCGGTCGACGTCATTCCGAGACGGGCTCTCCAATTGGCGTGACTCTACCGGATCACACGAGCAGTCACGTTAACGGAGTGGGCGCAGCTGGTGTTGCTAATGGCTATCACGCGCAGTTGGAGCAGCAGATGGAGGAAACGCGCCGAAGAAGGCAGGACGAAAAAGAGGAACAGCTGAGGTTAGTGGACACATCTCCACATCGGATTCCACCACGGCGTTCTAGTCACAACAATTGACACGTTAATTTGCCCGAGTGTGCGACTACCGTGCAACGAATTTTATCGAATAAACTTACTTAGATCAATAAATGCTGATTTTGTTATTAAATTTCAGGAAAGACAAGAAGTTAGAAGATGAAATCCGGGATTACGATCCGTGGGGTAGAGGAGGTGCCGGAGCTCCCAGAAGGGATGTAGATGGAAACGTCATAGGTACGGTGGACTTTCACGCTTTTGCTGTTTGTGTCGTTTTCATTGCAATTCAAATGTGGGCAAACGCAGTGAAAATTTGGTGACGACTCATTCATTTATGTTGCGTAGTGACACCTGCCTGTTACACCTTTCGTTTTGTTTCGTGAAGCCGTGCGCAAACAGGTGGGAAATGGCCAGGTGCGCCGAGGCCGACCGGAAATGGCCGCCCTGTCCACCGCCGGTACCACCGCCGTCGATAAGACGACGGGACTGAGTCAGCCCAATTACGCCATCCCGCGAAGCCCGCTGCACGGCGCCACCGTTCCCGGTCCGAGCGGACGTCGCGGGGCGGGCGACGCGCGACAGACGCTCGAGCACTATCAGGACGACCTCAAGCGACAGATCGAGGAGAAGAAGCAGCGCGACCTGGCGGAGAAGGAGCGCGAGCGATTGGAGGACGAGCGCTTGATGCGGAAGATCCGAGAGGACAATGAGCGGATGCAGCGTGAGCACAGCGAGGAGGTGAAGAAACAGCGAATGCGGGAAGAAGAGGTGAGCTCATCGATCGCTGCGCTCTTCAATTTGACGTTGATCAATATCGGATGGTGACCGTATTAGATGCTTTATTCGCATTCTAGAGAACTCGACGTAACGAGGAGCTTCAAAAGCGACTGGAGGACCAGCGAAGGGAGTCCAAGAAGAAGAAGAGGGAATCGATGAACCGAGATCCTGCGCCCGGCCGCCGAGCAGCGAGAGAGGAGGAGGGGCCGGGCCCGGGGCGGGGTCAGCGCGAGAGGAACGAAGGGAGGCGATCGCCTCCACTTCCGACCGTTAAATCTCGCGACAAGGTGGTGGAGCGAAAGAGCACTGTTCCCACCCACAAGCCGGTCACCACTCACGTAAGTGTACATACACGGCGAATGAATGCTTGTCGCCAGACTTTACAATATCTCAAAGTTTAGTAATCGTCCATCTCGATTGATTGGTCTTGCGGTCAGTTGTTGGAGAAAAAAAACATATTCTATATTTTCTGTTTGTCTAGCTCCCCACTGCTCTCCAGCCAGTAACGAGGAGGCCAACTGTTGAACCCATTGGTAAGCATTAATCAGATTTTAAATGTTTAGCGAGTGTTTGCCTTTAATCTTGCAGATTTCAGAAAAATAATAACATTATTTTCTTAATTCGTAACATTTGAATAATTTTTGCGCAGACCCTTCGAGAGAGCACATTCTCGCGCAACTGTCGACTATGAGGCAACAGCTGGAGAAAGAGCAGCAAATGATGCAGCAACAGCTTCGACAGCAGATGGTTAGTTCATCTATTTGAGATCGAAAATGATTACCGAATTAATTGGAATGCAATACAAGGTCAAACGTGTTTTGTCCATCTGTTTATTATTCCGTAGAAGAATAGTTACGCTGTGTACGACAGCAAAGACAAAGGTGACGTGAAAGGTCAGAGCAAGGAGAGGAACCGCGAGAGCCGCCAAAATCCGCCTTCTATTTATAAGCGAGCGTCGAAAACGAACGTCAAGGAAAATGATCGGGAACCGCCGCATCGCAGCTCACCAGATAGTCAATCGGGTAGATAACAGTTTCTTTTAGCCGATCGATAAATATAGATGAAACACGAGCGAATGACTGGAGAACCGTTTCGGTTGACGCAGGCAGAGAGATAAGAAAAGATATGCCTTGTAATTAAAAAACATTCTCACCCTTTAGCAGTTAGGTTAGGTAAATAAGTATTTATCGGTCCATCAGCCGCAGGTGGAAAGTTCCTGCACGGCCCACTGACCACACAAAAACTCATTAAATAAACCTGAACCGAGATTCGAGCCCACCATTTAAAATTTCGGCTCACCAGCCGCACTGCAGCTCCACTCGATTCCAGTCCACGATCCGCGGCTGATGGAATGACAAAGACGGCAAATTTTTAGATGATCCATGGGACGTAGCTTTTCATTTTTGAAAGCGATGGTGTATTATTTTTCTAATTTATCGTTCTCAAAAATAAATGTGGCTCCATTGTCTTAACGAATTGCGTTACAGTGTAGTAGTTGAAATTGGATGTGGCTGGAGTGTGATGAAATTTGACAGCATGCCTCCCCCGAGTGCAGCTGCCACATGATGTTTTCTTGGTTTTGTTGTTGCCTCCTCCACCAACCCTCTCTCGCCAATGCGGTCTCGGCCGGCGAAGACTACCCTTCGACCGTCGAATCGAGTCCGGGACGTCCGGCGGCGGTGGCGGCCACCAGAGCCGCCCTCACCGAGGTTTTCTATCGCGCGCCAAACGAACCACTGACGGCCGGCATCGGGCCAGCGGCCAGGTCCCACAATAGGTGGCCGGTGGTGGCTGCGACGCTGCGCGCCACCACCATTCCTGCCAAGCCCCTTGAAGGCGAGAGCCTCTTTCTAGGTCGGTTCAGCTCACAACCACCACTCGGTTGGGAAACATCCGGATTTTTAAGACTCATTTCCGATTCGGTCTTGTCTCGATGTGCATCCATTCGCTCGCTCGCTCAGTGTACCTTCGAAATGGACTAGCGCCGGTTAGTCACTGGTTCGTGAAACGATGCCTATTCAGTTACTGACCCGCGCTAGTCCAGAAACGTCTACCCTGATCAGTAGTCTCGTAAAACCCGTTTAACGTCCGTGGATGCCGATTGGTTCCCGTCTTAATCTTGTCCAGTGACGCATCGAATGGCCTGCTGCTCGTTTGTTTCGTACCTTTGTGAGTGGGGCATGCGCATGCGCGGAATTCGCTGGACGGAGATGATATCGGATCGATTGGGCGATTGGTCGGGAAACAATAAAAGCCAACAAAATATTGCAGCCAGTCGTCTCGCATGAATTGATGTCTGTCACCGTAATGTTGGACGTCGCGTTTTATCGCTTGGTCTCTCACGCGCAGCTTTATTGTCTCTTGGAATTAATACAGGAATGGAAAACTATGTCGATTCGAGTCCGACCGGGAGCAGCGTTGCGAGTCGTGGATCCTGGCAAAATCATAACGACGAAAGGAAATCGGTAAGATTTATTAGTCTTCCGGCACAACGACTCCAAAACATTATTCAGACGCGTATCCTCTGGCAATCGCTTCTACAGGACCGGATGGACAATTTCGTGTTAACGTTGTGAGACTCCTGTACCGAAAACCTTAAAGCTTCTGGTTGTTGTCTCTTGCCATTTCAGGACTACACGTACGATGCTCACCAACCGACGAGACAAAAACATTCGAATCGGAGGAACGGTGAGAATATATAAATACACCTTTTACATAAATTAAAAACATTTGTCTCCAGTCGCTCGAGAAAATCATTTATCGTAATTAAAAAAGAACGTCTGCTTTTACAAGTACGCAAACAGGTTAATTAAAAAAAAAAAAAAAAAAACGTAGAACAAAAATATTAAAGCATCAAAACGAAACTGCCATGTCATGATATTTCAAGCTTATTTTTTGTGTGTATATTGTAAAAAAAAATGTTGATTGTACCTGAAAACAAACAAGTTTCAATTAAACCAATCCCGGGGCACTAACACCATCGTAGTCTTTTTCGAACTGAACTGTGTTTGGTCGTACCTCGGGATTTGAGTTAAGAATTAATGAGTCGATTGACCATCCCATTGAAACTAGAAAACTCATTTGTTTATTCAAGGTTCGAATCGTGATGACGACGTACAAGAGGATTCCTTCTTGGACGAATACATGGCAAGAAACCTGCCCATGTAGCAATGGTTTTAGGTAACTGTTTACATAGATAAGAAAATAAAACAAATTTTCTCACAAATGAATGAATAATTAAATGGGATATGGTTTTCAATTAAAACGAAAAAGGTGGTTGAGAGGAGCGTGACTTATTTAAATGAATAATGCACGACGCCTATTATTTAATCACTTACGCGTCCAAGGCATCATTGAATGAGAAATATACAACAGTGAGGAGTGTTAAGTCAAGCTGTCATTTTTGTTTTACGGTAAAACTACCTGCTCAACTTTTCCTCGACTCGGCCGGTTGTTAGAACATTCATCTTTCCAGAAGATGACGTCGTACAATGATGGAAAAGTGGGAAAGATGGGGAAAAATTGCGTTAAAATGATGAATTTGATGTGTCCCAACCGAGGCGACGACGCGCCTTCTTCGCTCACCGCCGAACGTAGAGCGAGAGGTTGGATTTTGGCCAGACCTTGTTCGACAGACTGTTTGTTCATATTAAAAAAAAAACCCAGCGCGGGATTTTCTCAAACGAATGAGGGTCTATGTAGTGGTCGTCTCCTTGTCACTCTCGCCGTTCTGAGATTTCTGTCGCTTGTTGGTGCCGTCGTCGTCCGCCTCCAGACTACGCTTGCCCGAGCCGACGTCACTCACCACTCCCTTGTCGAACGAGACGATGATGGCAGTCATGTTGTCGCATCCAGTACCATCACCGTGGGTGCTCGGCGCCAGACACACGTCGAACAGCTGTTTACAACACAACACAAGTTAACCCAATAATCCAAAACCACAACAAGCATGTCAACTGAAATTCTGCAACTGCACAAAACTTATGGAAATAGTTTGCAAATTTCGAGTTCTTGGGAAAGTTTAAAATATTATTTGATTGAACTGACCTCTTCACATATAGAAGATAATTTCTTGTTACCGTCAGCATTTAGCCTCTCTCTGACAAAATCTGCCACCTCTTGACTGCTCATGTAGTTCCTATTTGAAAAAAAAGAACGTATAGGTAATTTGAGGGGGGACTTTTGGGGACTTTTTCTGTTTACTAGCCTAACGAGATGTGACGCTTGCCAAAAGCTGAGTTCTAATTACCAGATGCCATCGCACGCCAAAACCATGAACTCGTCCTCGGTCGGATCGATGGTTAAAGTTCTGATATCGGGCAGGGCGGATATCATCTGTTCCTTCGCGGGAACATCCTCATTTTTCTTGTACGTGTGATCGCCTGGTGGAGCGAGACGTATTAGGAAAGAAAAGAAAAACGAAATTGAAAAAAAAACTAAGCTAGCAACATAACTAAAATACTTAAGCGATCCAAATTTGCCAAAAAGGGGGTGGAGATTCTGGAGCAGTAACTTACCCAAGGCCCTGGAGAGATTGAGTCCCCCGTTGACCCGCCCGTCAGCTGTGACCTTGCCTCCGGCCTTCTGAATTCGCTTGAGTTCCAGCTCGTCTTCCGGCTTGTGATCCACGGACATGTCTATGGCCTTGCCCTTGCGACTGACTATGCAGCGAGAGTCACCGGCGTTGGCAACGTACAGCACTGACTTGCGAAGCAGAGCCACTACCGCCGTGCAACCGCTATCCGCACCAGGCTGGTAACACAATAAGAAAACACAGATTAAACTACTAATTATACACTAGGGAAATCGGATAAGATTTCGTTCCAACAGGTCCTACGTACCACTTCGTTGCCGGATGAAACCGCCATGTCTTCCTCCTCATCTTCCTCTTCTTCCGCCTCTTCAGATTCCTCATCATCGTCGCTGTTCTTAGCTTCTATAGCAAAATAATATTTTTCGTTTACCAAACGTGAAAATGCTCAAACCTAATGATAGCTAGTGTTTCTTTTCCAATAACTGATATTTCTAAAGCGTGTCCAAAATTGCATTAATATTATTTTTACCTTCGTCATCGCCGTCTGATTCATCATCGTCGTCGTCACTTTTTAGGGGAAAAAAAGAAACAATTAAAATAAGATTCTTAATATCTAATTGGACAATCATGCGCAATGGATTTCGGTCTGTGAAGATGTCAAGACTTTCATCTAAACCAAACATGTCAGATAATGTTTTTACTTTTTTGACAATGACGGAGACAATTTTACTTTCCAGGAACAATAAATAGATGCTTGATTAAATATCTTGCGTCATTGAATAAGTGGGGTACGCAATTTCCCGTGCTGCTATTAGCTGCATATTAAAGGATGCGATGTGTCCGGGACATCACAAAACAAAAATCTGTCCCAAACACAACTTGCAATATCTAAATGCAAGGCGTCCTACAGAATTCCTTACTCCTTACAGTTCACTCCATTTGGCAGACAAAAAATAAGACTAATATATTACTAACCTGTCTGCCGGCTTCCGGCGCTGCTTCCTGGTCACGTAGGTGGCGTCTTCCTCGCTGCTCTCTTCCTGCTCCTCTGGTTCCTCCTCGCTGCTCGACTCTGCAGTTGCGGCTGCCAGAGCGGCCGAAATACCGCCCTGTCGTTTGATGGCATAACTACCGCCGCCACCGCTAGGACCAGGTCGAGATGAAGACGCGGAGGACGATGTTGATTTGGAGGGCGTGACAGTTGGTTCCGCCGCCGCTTTGACAGGGGTGGATGGCGTCACTGCCTTGGCATCAGATTTGGCATCACCCGCGTCTCCGTTCAACACCGTCTTGGTCGCCACCGCCTCCTTCTCGTCCTTTGTCTTGGGCGCGTCGTCCTTGGCGTCGCCCTCACCACGCTTGGCCCGGGCAATGGCTTCGCGGATCAGATTGTTGCCGCCGACACCAGTCTCAGAATGTTGCTTGGCCCGCAGGAACGGAGATAGTGGTTTCTCGTCGTCAGTCTCCTGCACCCCCGTCAACTGCCGGTCCACCGGCGCGTCCTTCTTGTACTTGGCCAGCAGAGCGTCTAGCGGCATGTTGGCTTCGGCGAATAGGTGGTTAACCTCGTTCTCATCTGGGAAAGAGAACCGGAAAGTGAAATTGCTATTCAGTTTTGTTGTAGGAGACCTCGTCACCAGAGACATTTTTACGAGACAGATCCCAATTTGCGTTCTATTTCCCCCATAACCAGCAGGTGCGCTCGCGGCTAAAACGGACAGCTGGTGGATTCATATATATATATACACACACACACAAACACACACGCACTCGCTTACTATTATGCCCACCTGCGTCGGACGGCTGGTCCTCCAAGCTGGCCAGCTGCTTGAGTTCGGCGATAGTCTCGTCCTGCACCAGAGTGGCGTCGAAACCCAGGAAGGCGTCCTCTAGAGCCTGAGCCATATTGCCGGTCAGGTAGGAGGGATGGGACTTGATGTAATCAGGCAAATGGATGGAGCAGTACTGCGCAACCTCCGCACCTGAAAAGACAAAAGGTCATTGGTTACACAGTCATTAGAAGCGTTTCTGGAGAGCCAAACTGTGTTCGGGTGGTCGCAGACCCTTTCGCTCCTAAGAAGTACATTCTGTTTGGTAAATTTAAATATCTTTTCCCAGTGCAACTCGACAACTACAAGATTCGTTCAGTAAAACATCGACCATTTTGTGAACAACCGATAACAATGTTCGACCAACTAGATTGAAAAGACTTGCCTCCATGGCCATCGTATACAGCAAACAAGGATGTGTCCGCGTCAAAATTGAGAATGCAATTGTGCGCGTCCTAGAACGAAAAAATAAATAAATAGATTAAACAAGATGTGTGAAGGATAAAAAAAACACGGGCAAGATGCGGTTTGTTTCACGTTTAGCCCAATATGGTTGTACATTTTGCCAACAAAAAAGCTGCCAAACTTTATGAGAAAAAGAGCAGACTCGGGGATGGGATCGTAGTCGTGTTACCACACAGCTAGCTTATTCAGATAGCAGACACATCGATACCATTTCTGTATTGACAAGTAACGGACGCGCTCAACGCAAAGAATTGGTTTTTGAATGTCTCAATGGACGCGAACGACGTTCTCGTTCGCAAACTGTCTCGATTTCAGAATCTAATCAGATTATTTGTCTGACAATCAATATGCCTAAAAGCCGGTACGCAGCCGGTGTTTGTTGTCAATGGAACACTTGGAAGACCTTCGAAATGGGGGCGCGTCACGAAAGTGAAATATCACCACCCAAAGACTCATCCGCATTACTGCCAAACGAAATACTCGAAAGAAAAACGCCCACTGTTTTAATGGTTTTTCAACATAAAAAATAAACAATTTTGCACAGAAACGAGCAAAGTCTGGACCACCAACGTCTCGAGATACCATTTGCGGACCTGTTAAATTGTAAAACGAGATTGGAAATGTCTGAATCGCTTTTTTCCTATAAGGCAAACATCGATTATCGATGTTAGGCCTAGGGTACATTTGTCGGACCAGAAATAAAATGGCGGGAAACAAGAGTTTTTCCCCATGACTCATGAGAATCACAATCACTCCTCTCATTTTCATCGCGTACGAACAAAATCGGATCAATGAGGATAGACAGACCACAAACGGAATTCTTGAAAATTTCGGAACAAAGATAAGCAGGATTTGTCAAAATTACGGCGAAACTGCGTAACTAGATGGGGGCGGCAAAGAACAAAGAGTCCCGGCCGCGGTCAAAGAATCGCGCATATACACTAGAAAACGGCTTTGACGCGCCAGACCACGGATCGTGCCCAGCGACAAAGATGGCGTCGTTCCCATATTTGGCCGTAGACGAGCAGGGCCTCTGGCGGGCGGACCACGCACGGCGGCTAGTGCACTCTAGACTAATTGCGAATGTCGTTGAAAACTCCATACCTCTTGGCTACTCCGCCATCCCTGCATGGAGCTGGCACCGTATTTCAAATGAGACAGAGCTTCGTCCGACGAGTACTTTTCGGTGTTTGGTTCGGACAGGTAGGCACCCATCGCGGCGCGGATGTGTGTACACGAGTGTCTCGCGCAAAATACACGAATCTCCGATGTGTCGAAATATCAATTATCAATATTGGCTCATAATAAAACTGGATAAAGCGGGATAAACGGACCGGGTGACGCGAGAAACCGAACAAAACGTGCACGTGTCTGTTGACCGGGATTCAATTAGATGCCAACTCACCAATTCCACACTACGCCAGCCTAATCACCGTACGTCATTTTAAACGATTTTAAAATATATAATAACATAATTGTACAATATTCTACATTTATATATTATATTCGATATTCCTCTATTTTTAAAGTAACCAACTGATAGATTTTTCTGACGATTCGTTTTACAATTGATTGTTTTCCATACCCAAAATATTAGTAGCGATTCTGTCAAATCCGGCCATGTACCTATATTTGACATCACTTCCAAATAATTCCAAATGCGTGTCTGCCATCTAGTGGCGTATGGCGGAAACATCCCCTAACTACTGCTCGCTCAATTTCGCGAGTGATGGCCATGTTTATCGCTTTGCTCGAAATGCTGGATGTTTCTATTAGCGACAATCAAGTAAAATCGAATTTTAATCGCTAAATTATGTCCAGAAATATTCACAATTTAGTGCGACTAGAGTGAACGATTGAACGAGACATTTTGGTCCACGTTGCGCGTGAACTGGCCACCCGAGGCGCCGCGCTCGCCCAATACGCGCGTGCCACAGCCAAACATATCAGGCGACGAGAGCGCCACTCGCGAACAAACTCATCGTTCGTTCACTTCCCCAGTCCACCTCGCGCGCCATTGCCGTTTCCGCCATTAGTGGTGAATGGTGCGTCCGATCAAAGAAGGAATTGTGTATTTCCCGTTCATTCATGTTCTGATTCCTCGAGCGGTTCGGAATATGTCGGAGTAAAAAAAAAACGAGAGATCAATTGTCGCAGAACCGAGTTTTGCCGAATCGAACAAAAACAGAACGAAACAAGTCAGTCGATCGTGTGTGTTGTTGGATATTCGTTGGATCCAGTGAGCAGCAGCCGCATTGGGTGTAGAGGGCCTCGGCCGACACAATGCCCGGCAGCCGATCCAGCAATGAGCCGGAACACAAGTCGCCCAGAATCAGCGCCGACGACTCGGAAGATGAAAGCGAGATACTGGAGGAGTCTCCCTGCGGACGATGGCTGAAACGCAGGGAGGAGGTATTACACACAAAACGCGCTCATTTACTTAAAACAATTTAACCCTTGATTTGTTCGATGACGTTGAGGGGAGGGGGAGATCCCGGAAACAATGACCGTCACCGCCTAGTATTCGTCTCATCCCCCCTTGCCTAGATCCCCAAAAAATCTTGGAGCTCAGGTGGTTGACACCAGCATTTCCATCTCTCCACCCTCCATGTACGAGAGCTCTTTGCAAATTAATTTCCGTGGGTCCATTGTCGCGTTACCGCTCAGTCATTATTTCCTGTTGAGGCGCCATTCGGGGTTGGGGAGGTTCGTAAGGAATCGATTGTCGCGTGATTTTCGTTATTCGTTCGGTTCGCTGTACCGAGTCTCGTCGGGTCATTCATTATTTGAGGAGACACTATTTCGGATTGTACAGTGTGCTACTGTATCCGACGTGACATTGAATTTAATCCTGCGTCGTACGTGTACGTGTCTTAATGTTGGCCAACACACGATCTTTGTGTCAACATGTATTCGGCGATTCGCTTCCATTGTTTCGCTGTACCCGGTACACGCTGTACTGTACGATACATGTGCGTTCGAGCGAAACTGGAGATTGCACCATCTATTGTCATGGCAGAAGTACATGTATTAGAGTCATGTTCATGTAGTGGATAGAATATTGTCCTGCCCTCTCCATCTTTTATTAATGGATGAAAGTGGAATGGGCTCGGAAGCGGACACGTTCGTCATCCCCCAGCTGCCAAAAATGAAACAAAATTTATGGCCAAACGCGCAACGTTACTAACTACATGACCTCTCGTCGAATTCCCGATAACACGAGGTCAACCACTGTGAGCCCAAATTCTGACGAGGATCGCTGATAAACAAACTCGTGGATTTCAGAATACCGTGACGAAATGTAACTTACTATAACTTCACTGTACGATTAAAAATAAATATGGCATTTGTCAGATTTCGATTGTGAGAAAATTTATTAGTCAGTTCTGTGAACAAGCTGTTTCAGATATCCACGAATTTGTGCTAGTGGACAACGTCACGACAGCATTTTAAATAACCTTTCGAGTGGGGGTGGTCAAATGTAATCTATAAAAAGTTGAGGGGTGGGTGATATTTATTGTTACATGTAACTGTTTGACTGCTGTAAAATACATGTGCAGGAGTCAATTGAAGGGGACAAGAGAAGGCGCGTTCGTCTTCTGATCACTCAGCCCCGCAGGTTGTAGATGGCCGATGCTTGTCCAAATGTCCCCCCCTAACTTGTCCTACGAAAGGTCGCGGGGTCAAACGCTCGCCCTTCCATCCCGAGTTGCCAAAGAGCTGCACTAGAAGTAGATCGATCGGCGGTGGGCCGGCCTCGAACCTTCTTAGTGACGTTCTCGCTCGGCGCTTCAGAGGAGGAGCCAAGACAAACAAACGTTGACGTTCGACTTGAACGAGAAAAATGATGGCGACATTTAAAAAATGGCTTTAACAAGACCAGTCTCGTCCCAGTGTTGCTGCTGCTGTTGCGTGGCGTGAAATTGCGTTTACGGAAATGAGGTGTGTGTCCTCCATGGGGTGAGAGAGGATAGGCAGGGGTTGGGGGAGAACTGGAGGAGGAGGAGGCAGGAGCAGAGGCAATGCCCCTTCACGTCCGTCGGTGACTGGTTGCTGCTGTTGTTGCTGCTGCCAAGCATAATGATATTTCTAATTTGGCCGATCGAGTGTTCGTTCGCTATCTGTTGCTCGTATGGAGCAATGTACATGGAGCAGAGGGTGACGACGACGACGACGAGTGTTTGGAACTGCGAATGTCGACACTGGCCAAGCTGGGCGAATCAGTTTTCAAAAGAAATGTAAACCTGATCCAGACTGGTGTTGGGTGACTCATTCCACCACTGACTCAGTCGCGAATAATAAAATGAGCTACCCTAGGAGGAGCCAGCAATTATTTATTTTCTATCCTAGTCTCCGGATCAAGTCCATGTAGGCACCGCAATTTCAAGTCAAACTGGACACGATTAGCAATTGACGAAAAACATAAGTTTTTTACTCATGCGTTTCTGCTCCGCTTCTCGTTGTTATTATTTCGGCTGAAATTCATAACGCGCCCACCTCTCACCCGGTTTTTAACTAGTGGAACGAAAACGGGCTGATTTTTACTGGAAGCGAATAAGGTCACGCCCAGTCGTAAACAAAATCTAGGTTGTTATTGATATTATACGTGTGTACGACATCAATGTTGTGACGTCAACAACAACAAAATATATGGGTCGTGTCATTCGGTTTATTGAGAAATAGTAACCGGTTGACAAGTTCGGTCGTTTTGTTTGGGGGAGGGACTGTATGTCTGGAAATGCGGTGAAACTCCCGATTATTAGTAAACAGTACGACTCGTCTTAACATATTGTAACTTGCTGATCATGTCATTCGTTCGAAAGAATTCCAGCCCAGGTCCAGTTGACGCCTGTCTTTGCCAAAGCCCGAGCTGATTTAGATGGCGATTTTCCCCCAAGAAAATGTTGAGTGTAGCAGTAGTGGTGATCTGCGCGCAGCTAAGACGTGGGAGGGGCTGGGAGTGAGGAGGAGAGAGGACTCTATTCAATTAGGGAATGGTAAGGGGAGGTGGTTCGACATGTGGGTCAGGGCCGATCGCAACGAGCGAACCGGACGGCGACCGACCCGACGGCCAAGGTCAGTCTTTGGAGAAAAGAGAAGGAGAAAGAAAATCTCTTTCTATTTTTTAAAAAAACCTCCTGAACCACGCGCGGGGGACAATTGATTTTTGTGCCGAAAGGACCACGCGCCCCAATCTCGAGCCAAATTTAAATCTCTCGAGCAACTTGAAGCGTACAAAGAAAATGAATAGGAACCCATGGTAGTATTAATTACAAGCACTAAGATGGTGAGGAATTGCAGGACTACAATAAAAACGCGGCAACGAAGATAGTTTAAGCGTACAATTTGAAACATCTTCTCGAAGATAAATGCTGATTTGCTTAAGGTCCCAGTCGTCTTCACGGTCAGGAGTCCAACAATATTCCACTGCAGCTGTGTTAGAGGGCCGCGTCCAGTTCCAGCGTCCGGCCATTTCAGTTCATGGAAACTCTTTCGGCCGGCTTCTGCTCGATCGATTATCGGAACAGACATTTCAAAAGCCAATCGCTACTTCCGTCGCAGCCATTCCCACCACTCCTCTTCCTTCATTCCTACCTCTGTATTTTTGTAGCCGGATCCGCTAATAAATTATAAATCGGCCAGATGTTTCGCCGACACCGGAGAAACTCTAGCCAAGAAACCCACATTTTGGCAATACGCGAGCATTTAAACATCAACATTACAATCATCCCTTCAGAATTTTGACTAACAAATTTACACTGATCTCCCTCCAACGACCCCCATCAATCTTAAGCCTGTAGCTGCCATTTATATCAGACCAATCTGTTATATATTCGAGGTCTTTCTGAAGCTCCCCTGACTCCTGTTCACTTTAAATTTCCCTGTACTGGTGTTCTTAGGGCTCGTCTAGATCGTGTTCGCTGACAAATGAACTTCTCGTATTTTGTGCGAGATAAATAAGAGTGTGGCGTAAACGGGTGTGGCCAAGCCCTTAACGATCCGGTTCCCTCCCGCCATGTTTTGGCGTCGTCGTCTTCGTCGTCGTTGCTCTCGAAATAGCCTCGACCGTGTCAATGTTTCACACTCGCCTTCTTTTTCCATCCGCCTCCGACGAACAAAATAGAAACCGAGTGGGGAAGTTGCAGTCAAATTCGGGTGGATCGGTTAAGATATTTGTAAAGCCGCCAGCTCATGCTCCTCCTGCTCTCTCTGTCTGTGACGTAGAAATAGTTCTGTTTAATATATATGTTAAACTCGGTGTTTAATTCCAGTTGACGTGTTTTCCGGTCCATCGATCCTGCGCAAGCATCTGTGGATTATTATTTCACTAGGATTCCGAAATGGAGGTTAGGTTGGTTCGGTTAATAGGAAGCGGTGTTTCGGTTTATCTGCCGTTGGGCGACACAAAAATGGCTGCCGAGGATCGTCAACGAGACTCGGGACATAAAAATGGTCGCCGCTTGACGGGAGAAGATAAAACCTATTATTCGTTCGCTCGAATCCGGCGCCGCCTGTGCAGCATTTGAATGTCGGTGGGTGCGAACCGGAGGGGAATGGACGGGGGTAAAGGGGTTGATAACCTGTTAGGGGGTCGAGGGAGAGGGGTTTGTTGTGACGGAGGCGAGGAGGAAGGAGTGGAGTCACAACGCCATACACATTCCAGACGGGAGTAATGAAGCGAGGTGACGATGAGCATTTGGGGACGGCGTTTGGGGGGTTTGCAGTTACTCGGCTGACACGTCGAGGCGGAGGAAAATAAATTCTTGTCGGATATTTTCGAAAACAACAACGGGGATTTCAAAATCATTCCATTCGTGTGTGTTCATTTCATTCGTCTAGCAGGGATTATTCTAATGGGGTCTCCTTGTTTTCACAACCGTAATCAGACATCAACGCCGTCTAGCGACAATTGGGGAAAACTACGAAGCGGAGAGTCGCCTACAATAAATGGCAAAGTACGAGAGGTTTGAATATGTGAATATAGAACCCGGAGCCTGTGACTCGGCGGTCCCGGGTTCGATTCCCGGCGCGGGCTCTAGAAAATGTCGATCCCGGGGTACTGGTCGTGACCCTCGAATAGTGCCTGAGCACCGTAAGGGCTACAGAACGCCTGTACTGCGCTTCACTACTACAGTTGATTGATAAAAAATATTATAATATGCTAACCTAACCTAAGTATTTTTAGGGTTCCCCTTCAAGTCGATAAACGGCGGGAAACGTGTGTGTGTGTGGCAAGAGACTGAGTAGGGGTGGCGCGACGGGTGTTCCGGTTTGATCTCGACGAGCGAACCTATATTAAGGATACTCGAGGAATTCTTTGCTGGAGTCTTATTGAATTCCCGCCAAATCTTGATACAAGCGGGGATGATAGAAAGCAGGAGGGGAACCTGACAACAATTTAAACTTATTTTGAGAGTTGAGGCACTTTGAGGCTTTACGTCATAATCAGAGTTTAGGTTCGCCAATGTGCGTCGAGTCTCCACTCTGATAATTCTTTTCTGGCAACGCCGTTTCGGAACTGCAAATGTCCAAAAAAGACGAATTGCGTAATCGGTAATTTCAATTACAGCAGCGAGGGAGAGAGGGAATTGAATGGGACAGGTGCCACCCCACCCTCTAGTGGCGGCCGAGAGCAACTGTACTTCCGTTTCTCACGAACTGTATCGGGACATGGTATAGGATGGATATTGGTCTCACCTTATGGCGCATCGATGAAGCCAATTGGTAAAGTAATTTCGGAAGAGCGCACCCACATCACCTTTTGCTAGTTGGTCCATGGATCACCCCCCAAAATAAATGAACTCCACACGGCGCGATATTGTTTGGCTATTAGTCATGGGTCGCGTTACTAATTGGCGAATCGGTGTCGCCCCGTTTCCATTAGTGAACGCGACCGTATCGTCGCATTCACGCCTGCACAAAGAAAAGAAACCCCAATTTCATAATAACGTTGACGTCACTCCCAAAGTCTGTGTTTTGGCAATGGTTCTTCTCTTCCTAGTCTCGGTGGGATGCGTGGGGTGGAGTGTCCCGGGAGGGAAGAGGAAAATATTTCCCTGGTTTTCAGTACATGGATTTAAAGTTGATTTCTTCGAAACTAGAGCAGATGTTTGTGCTATGTTTTTGCTCGTGTGATTGCTCCTGATAATCCGGTGCTCGGGTAACTTGAGGCACCTGATCATTTTTAATGTCGCCTGGGCTTTGACGGGAGAGGCAAGGAGCAATTCCTCCTCCTCATCGCGTGGCTCGTATGACCAACTAAGATGATGGTTCGTTTTCTTTTTCGTTATGTCTGTCTTGTGTTTGTGATTACTCGTTTTGTATTTGAAAGGGGCGTCTACAAAAGCGACGGCGATGCTGCTGGGGATGGCTCTTGTCACAGTTGCTGCCAACGCCGCCGCTCATAAATAATTCCGAACCTCGGTCTACCGGTTTTAAATCTTTGTAAATGCCACGAGGCACCGCAACGAAATGCACGGTGTAGAGTACCGAGAGAAAAAGAGAGAAGAGGACTGGGTCTCGTTATCCAGCGATGACGCTCCATGTTGGCGCCACGTCTTGGAATGAGCCCCGAGGACCCCTGAAGTGTGCCGTTCCCTCTCTCGGCAAACCCCCATAAAACGAGAATTAATTTTGATGGCGCCTTCGTTGCTGTCGTCGGCGTCTGCATTTTTAATTTGACTCCGCATCGGGGGTTTTTGGAGGGAGGGAGGAGGAGGATGGGTCGGTGGGGTTGGCGCCAAATGCTACTGGCGCGCTCCACAGTGTTCCAACACGAAGCCGTCGCACCAAACTGGCCAAGGTTACATTTTTGAAGACGCTATCGGTTCTCAGATGTCTTTTCGACACGTCACAGCACTCACTTGGCTAATAATTAAAAAAGACACAGTTTGACTGGTGCATTGTGTGATTGCCTGGCCACACGGGGCACCAACGACACACTCTCCCGACACCAGAGGGCAGTTTGTCCGAGACCTCTTTTCCTCTCTTTACCCTCCTAGACAAAGGTGTGACGTCAGCGCCTGCTCGATACTCTTCATTTCCGAGGATGAAGGCGTGTGGAGGGATTTCTCTCGTGGGTTCGAACCCCGAAAAGTTTTACAAATTGGTTTATACGTAATATCTAAATAGGTTATAGGTTCCCCAATTAGTGTGGCAATCGGCCAATCAATCGTTCGCTGTCCTTTTCTGAGCGAACAACGGGCTCTCGTTGAACGAGTTGCGCATTCCGAATCCCTGTTGGAATTGCTCTGGACGAGGCGAGGAGGAGGAGGAGGATGTTGTCGAGGGTGGACGGAAGGTGGCATCCTTTTGGCTATCAATGTCCATTCCCCGTTGCCATATCATAATTTGGCGAACTCACTCCTCCCCCATCGGAACATTTACGACACACGATTACGCAATTCACCGCGTTTAACAAACAAAAACTTATTGTGCCCCGCACCCAGAAAATAAAAGAATCTTGGCCCCGGCGCCAATTTCTCTCCATCCAGTATGTACACTGTTTTATTCCACATTGTATGGCTCGGTGAATAAATTGGACATCGTCGTAGCATTGACAATGAGGTGGGCGGGGAGGGGGGTAGTTTGACAACTGGGACACTCAGTTTTAATGATCTTGAGCGTTTGTATACCTATGACTATTACTATAGAGGTACTATGAGATCGCTTATTTTTGGCACGACGAGGCTTCCAACAGTGTAATTTCTTTAACAATTCGCCATTTTCTGACACAACGTCAAACAGCAGTGCTGGAGAGGGGTGCGTTTGACTTTCGAATATCATTCGGCCACGCCACCTATATGTGCCATCAACTGCAATCTCTGAAGTCACATTTACCCCCAACCAACCAACCCCTCAAAATTCAAATTTGTGGAGTCTTTGTGAAACCATTGTAATAGATTCTAACATTTTCTCGATTACTCGTATAGGGCTATCGCAACATGAGCAGGCTGCTTTCTGAGCCACCTGGTGGTGAAAACCTTTTAGCCATGGACCTGACTGCGTAGAGAACGGTTGTATTTTATTTGAGGAGGCGTGAGGGGGCGTGGGTGCGTTGCAAACATGGCATCTGACGTATTAGCTCTCAGACGATAAGATTAAGACGAGGGACGAAAATGGGTCGATATGTCTGGGCAAACACCGCCGAGTTGGCAATTTTCACTAATTAACTTGAACGTTCGCCCGCTAGTAGTCGGGTCTTCCATCGCCTGCTTCATTTTATATGGCAAAGGGACGTTTTTGTGGCGGCGATGACGGTGGTGTCGAGTCTCCTCCACCCGGAGTATCGATCGAACCCCTGCCGACAAAACTAGGAACTGCAGTTTAAAATGAAAACAAATTTAGCCCTCTGGTGGTGAGCGCGAGTGTTGCTGCTGCTGCTGCCCACGGGTGGTCCACACGTCCGTGGCAAATGACGATGAGGAATCCGGGTCTCCGGAGGATCTCTGTCCAAGGGCTGAGCTCAAAGCCCCCGTCTCCAGTTTCTCGGTCACAAATAAAAACAGAGTTGTTTACGAGTGCGAAGAGAGCTCTCGCCTCATTAATCATGTGGCTGTGGAGAAGTTGATCGTTGGCATAATGTGGGCGTTCCGATCAGGGATTAACTGTTGGATGATATCAGGGAGAAGGAGGAGGAGCAGCAGGAGGAGCCGTGCCTCGCATAACTAAAATAAGGAATACGTATTCAAAAAGTGGAGGTCGTCATTTCGTAATTCTCTCTGCTTTGGGTTACGCTCTGTAATAATAATAAAAACCACCACCCCCAACACAGTTGCACTCCGAAGATGCTTTTTTTGGTGCGTCGCCACTGTGGAGCATCCACACATTGTGCAACAGCGTAAGCACCTTGAAAGATCGATGACGTAAGATGTTGGGGTCGGGCGTCGTCGTCGTCGTCTTTGCTCCTTCTTGGCGTCTTGGCATCAATGGAAACTGGATATGTGCTGGCGGAAGGGGAGGGGGGGGGGAGTTGTTGCTAAGATGTCGGAGGTGAGGGGGTGTGACGTAGCAACGGGCCTTTGTCTCGGAAGGGGGATGAGGAGGAGGAGGGCACCTCGCGGAGCCCAGTAACCCACTTGGCACTCCGGTTGCCGGCATTGCCAAAAAACTGGGTTGCCTGGCTAATTATTGCGCGGTTCGCTGATCTCCCGAGTCTTCCAGCAAGATGGGATGGGCGTTGGCGTTCCCTGGTGGCATTCCAGCGAATCAGCCGGCCAGGGGATGACCCACACGCACCCAGCGGCGACAATTACGAATGACGAGATTGCGCCGCCTAGTAACCATTTCTGGCAGACACCCTGTAATCTGAGAAAATATTTCTACGAGCTTCGTTTTTGGTAAATGGCCTCTCTAGTCTCTACGCTAATTTGCGATTAACCCAAATCGGGGGAGTGTTTTTGGGGGGACGGGGGTGGTTGATGGTCGAGGGGGGAATCCGGTGCTCTTGTTGCGTGCGACCTTGGTGTTCCCAGGGCAGCTTGTTTTTGTTTGGTGTTTTGCTGGCGCCGGTGCTGCCGCTGCGTTAAAGACTCGTCCCCGTCCTGCCGCCACATTTCAACGCTCCTGACCTCCGTTACTCTGACCCGCATCACCCTGGATCGTGTGACTCGAAACATAAACTGAACTTCCGGTTTGTTGAAGTTTGTAACAGTTTCGAATTACAAACTTGGTTGCGTTACAAATCGTTCGGCAGCTCCACTTTCATTCCTACAACATTTTGTTCGCGCCAAGATTGTCATATTCGATTAACCTCGCGTGACCTTATAAGATGGGAGATTAGTTCTCGTCATGTAGATCGGGTTAGACCGACCCATTCTTTCGACTATTCCCTGGCTGCACCCGCTAGAGAATGTGGGTTTGTTTGATTGGGTCGGAGGGTGAGCCACCACTAGACTCACCCGTGGTCGCCGCCATCGCGTCGCCAGCGCCAACCAATTTCATGAATCACGATCAACACGCCAAGAGCCGCCCGCCGCCTGACCAACGTGCACGATCACGGGGTGGTGGCGATTGGAGGACGACGTTTAATCCCTAGTGGGCGCTGTCCCCACACTCCGACAGATGTCGCTGCTGCTGGTAAAGCTTTCGGTCAGCGCGACCCCTCCCTCGGAGTTGGTGACCGCTCGTTTAAGGGTCCAATCGCGGGCGGCTCGTGTCCTCCGTGAACCCGAGGACCTCCGGGGTCAGTCGCCGCCGGGGGATAGACGAACGTTGAACAGACTACCACCTCCCTCCTTCAATGATAATTCACCTCGGGAATGACGAATCCTTCGCCAATGGCCTATTGTTGAAAATGAAATACTCGAGTGGTTGTTGGTGCCCCGCGTTATTCATATTGACTTTTATCTGGCCAGAATAATGCTTTTTTACTCGAGCTCGGATCAGCTACTTTCGAATGACTAATAAAAGACTCGTTATTATTTGGGTTATGCGGGCGCGTAACGGAACTGAAATTACAATATGGAAAGTTTGCTTATTTATAGGTTAGTTATTGACGTGAAGTGCGGCCGCACCCCCTAACGATTAATCATTTGGGGGAAACAGTTTTTCCGTGTTTATTTATCAAAACTGTATTCTGGCAGGAGATTCCAGGTGTAGTAGTACACTGCTGGCGGCAGTTTATTGAAATTAATGGACTGGGAAATTCATTAGGCGAAACTGATGTCATTTCCGGTTTCTATATTGTCTTTTGAAAGAGGAACCGGATTCTACGCTTCCAGAAAATACCAAACATACAGATAGGGTTACCTTATTTTACGTGCATGGACTGTCTTTCGAACCTAATTGGTCCTGGTCAATTTTCATCCATGTATAAAACAGGGGTCTTGCTTTATCGTCGAAGCAACTAGGAATTACTACGTGTATTATTTCGGACTCGTCTATTTTTGTTTATTGTGTTTCCGTGGCGGAAGGCCGGGCATGGGATGTCGGACGACTGCTGGACGACGGCTGGGCGATCGATAGCAATTCTAGCCGACTATTCTGTGTGCAGGGTAGGGTGGTGGTGTCCCGGTGCTCCCCCTCCCTCCATCCCCGTCGTCTATCTAGCGCTGGAATCTATAGTCACTGGAAGTGTAAATGTGATTGACGGATCGAGTCTCGCCTATCCAAAGGTTCCAGAGGTAGAGAGTCTATGGAATTTTCCATTCTGGTTTTTGTAGATTTAGTCTGAGGCGAAATATCGATCGACGGATTGGCTTGTTCCGCATCAGCAATATTGTCTGGAAAGACTAACAATGGACGCGACATTTTCAATCAAGCCTGGAAAAGAACGAAATTAATTAAGGGGGAGGGGGAGAATTCCGGGTAATTAATCCGATGGAGGAAGTGGATTAAATATGCCACACTTAGCACGAGGACAGGTAGTCGGGGAAAATGCCACGATCACGGGTTCAATTCCCGAACGACACCTTCTTACTCGTCAATGCGATTATGGACGAACTCTTCTTAACTGACGTAGACGAGATAATTACTGACGTCACACCTATGGTGAGGTGGGAAAAAGGTGTCGAACCGACGTAGCGCAGTGAGGGGTTCGGATATCTGGCAGGTGTCTACCTCTAGTGGCGGGCGAGTAGGTTGCCGCCCCCTTGTGGGCAGGCAATCACACACAGTACACTGGTCAGACCAACAAAGTGCATATTGCTCTGGGTTTTCTTCAGTGCATAAACATCCGAACAATCTTCCTGATGATCCTGCCAACCCCCAATTTTCAAGAGCATATCTCACCGATCGTTCAACATTTGAGCTTCACGGATCGGGTTCATTTTCGATGACGTCACGTTAGCGAAACTCGCGGCTAACTCTGAACCCGCTGCAGGCCTGGCAAAAGCGCCTCACCAAACCGGTCGCAGCTGCTTTCGTTCGTTCGTTTCGCTTTCTTGGCAAATTGTCAAGTCGTCGTCCGCATCCACTTTTGTTCCACCACCACCAACTACACGATTTATTTCCTAAACTGATCTCCGTCGGTGGAATGGAATCTGATAAAAGTGTCGGCGATGACTGAGTGCTGGTGGACACGCGGGCATCTGTCAATTGCCATTGACATTTTGGGAGAGCCGGCTTTCGAGATCGCAGGTGCACTCTCAAACTTCAGATCACGTGTCCGAATGCTCTTAAAAGTGCAACGCAACCTCTTCACCGCATTATTACTTGTATTACTCTTTTGTGGGGCTTTTAGGGGAAATTGAAATGGTCTAGCGTAGAACTGCCAGATTAGTTAGCTGTAGATTTGATCGAACGGACAATATTGCTGTCAATATTCGGAAAGGAAATTGTAATGTTGAGATCGGGGACTCTGTATGTGCCCAGCTCCCATCAGGTGCAGAAGAACAGGCCACACTAGAATGGTTATTGAACCACAAATCTGGCTCTTACTTTCTAACTTCAACTTCCCCAGAACCTGTTAGACTAGGAGATTCCATCTTGGCTCATAACTGGTCACGACCTCCGCCATAGCCTCCCCCTCCTTCCTTGGGGGGGGGGGGGTGCTTGTCGTTACATATTGTAATTGTAATTCTTAAGTTCCCCGGCTCAGCCACCAACGAGCTCGAGCCACTAGAGCTAGACATTCGCACATGCTTCCTTAATTTCTGCATTCGAGTCCTTTTCTGAGGTTTCGTCGTCGATGGGCGCTGAATTTTGAACCCCAGTCTATGTGCCGTACTGTGGACGGTCGAAGAGCCGATTGGTTCAATAACCCTGGACATTTTTTTCTTCGAAGAAGCGAGAGTGTAGGTGGGGGTGGTGGTGGTTATGTTGTCGGTTGTTATTTAAGGCTGGGCGTGGAGACGTGAGGCCAAGTAAGAGAGACGGAGGGTGGCGGCAGTGCGGAAGTCTGACCGAGTCACGTGACGTCTGCGGGTCTGCCTGACTGGAGGGGTCGTTGACCTCTGTCCCGGTCGTGTACCGCCCGCCTCTCTACGACGGTTGTTGCATCCGCCAGCCCCCGGGAGCCCCAGCTCGAAAATCCCGGGGATTGTGTCGCTGATGGATGATGTGTGTGTGGGCTTGGGCGTCTCGTCTAACCAATCGAACGAAAACTCCTTTTGAGAAATCCTAGTAGGAGGTAGGAGCCGTTGATAGTTAATGAATTGGGGATTGCAGGACTACAATCATAACTCGGCAACGAAAATCGTTTAAACAAAGAAAGTTAAACAATCTTCTCGAAGATACATAAAGAAAATTGAAATTTGCGAGAACACAACAGACAAACGTTGAGTTCGTACGTTTGTCCCCAATTCACATCCTTTTGAGAAGTCAGTCGGTCGCGATTTATTCAGAGACTGGAAAATTTCACTTTGGTTTAGCGACTGTCTACAGAGTGTACACAAGCAATTTTAAGCTCCTTATAAATTTGGCTCGATCCCGTTTCCAATAATATTCAATTCGATGGTGTTTAGTGGAATAACATATCCTGTCTTATTCTTAAGATAGCGTTCCGCAATTTCATGTGTTCCGACAGCGACTTGCACGCAATATCTTGGTAATGAGAGCGCGCCTTTCGTTTCCTATTCGAGAGAGATTGATTACAGTAACCGAAAGCCGCGAGGCTATTGACGTTGCTCTTAACAATGACTAGATTCCTCGAAACTCTTTTTTGAGAGAAGAAGAAAAAAATCCTTTCTTCGGTTTTCCTCTCGGTTCTGCTCGAGGTTCCGGTTACAGCTTCGCAGACGGTTCTTAGAATCTTAGACACCGGATGTTCGTGCTCACTAAAAATAACTGACCCGTGTCTTCAAACATGTGGCTGTTCCAAAATAGTTGAGTAGAAGTCGAAGAAGAAATTTGTTTATCGACTCTCGTTTGCAGTCCATCGATCATTTTATAATTTTGTTATGTAGCTGTTCTCTCGGTGGGTGAACAAAGATCCGCGCGAACGTTAAACAGTGCGGCGGTTAAACGGTGCGGGCAGCCAGTTGAAACTGAATATCTCATCCGAAACCGACATCGCAAGAGCGCCACCTAGGTGCCTGCCTAGCCTGCCTAGGTGTGTTTGCTCACATAGGCTCGCAAACTTGTCAGGTCGCCTTCTGGATGTGGTTCTAGGCCGGAGAAGCTCGTGAACTTCCAAAACAGAATTCATAAGGTCTATCGAGTTCACCAAAGTCCCAGCATGACATGTACCTGTGCGTTTTTTTAACGCAAAAGTGTTAACTTAAACATCCGGGTCTATTTGTCGTCTATCCTACCAAGGGCATGCTCAGTGAATCCGAAAAAAGAACGACCGAGACGTCTGGCTGGAGAGAGACAAGGCCGACAGAAGAAATGCGAACCGATCTTGTCCCACTTCCCCCATACGCTCACTCGTCTACCTGGCCTGGCGATGGCTGTCTACCTACAGTAGGTTAGCTGCGGGTCTGAATGCTGGAGGATTAGTCAACCGAAGGTCCGAATCAACAAGAAGAAATTGTAGGCGCCGATCCTACGAGTCCTCTGTATTTGGAAGTTGGCAATGGTGCAGAGTCCAGGACGCGGTCCTCTGGTCTGGAAGGAGCACTCTGGAGGAGGAAGTGGAGTACATGTGTACCGACGAGCGAGTCAGCAACTGTGGGCCAACATCCATACCTTGTTTTGCGTTTTATTATTGTTAACGAGGAGGTGCTAGTGGCCTCTGGCGAGAGATCGATTAGTCGAGAATTTGTTGGGTGGGCGTTTGTTTACATGTTCGTGGATCATCGTTACGTGTTTCTCTTCTTTCCGCTCCCGCATTTGGCAAAAACATTTGGGCGCTGAGCTCACTTCACACTCTCGTGTGACGACATCATCTCTATACAGTTGTAGCCTTTAAGATGTTAAAAGATGTGGAGGACACAGTCGACGTCCAGGGACGGTTTTCATTTTAGTAGAGATCCGGAGTCGGGCCGCGGTCGTGACTCGTGAGCCTAATTAATTGGAAAGAAAAATAAAAAAGCAAGTTCTGAAACATTAGGTGTCACACCTCGATAGCTCCACTTTTTCAAAGAACGCATTGGACCATATCCCTCCTTTGAAAAATGTCTTTACGTTCAGAAAAGTGCTGTCAATTTTGATCATTTCATTTCAGAACCCATTTCCTTACGAACTCCTCGCCACTATTCAATTGTAATTGAATTTGGACTCGTTCCCAGTTGTTGAAGATCCTCCCCAACCAGGGTTTTTATTGCGCGGGATATTTTTTCTTCGTTCAATGTACAACAGAGTGAAGCTGGCCAGGCGCTCATGTTGTTGGCCAGGTTGCCCCCGGCCGCCGCCCAGGACCGAAACTGTGTCAAGGTTTTGCCATTTCACAACGCACCGAGGGTCTGTTTCCACTGTCTGTCTGTCAGCCTGTTTGCTGCCTAGGAGCCTGCAATTCGCTCTTAACTTGGCGTCCCCCGTCTCTGTGTCAGGGTTGGGTTTGGGGTTTTCTTGGCGCCGCCGCCGCCACCCGCTCGCCCTCTCGCCTTCTTCAGCCAAGCGGAAAAACTACATAGACACCCCCTTCCTGTTTTCCTTCCTTCTTGGTCTGGCCGTCGGCCATCGTTTGCCAGAAAATTGGCGACGTGGCGTAACTATTCGTTCCTGGGGGCCGGATTAGACGGGGCCCCAAATGTCCTATTGCTTCGTTTGAACGTCTGTCAAATTTAGTGAGCTCTGCGATCGTCATCTTGAGAATCTCTGGGGCGCCTTCCTCCTTTCCGTAGGAAATTTCAGGACATTCACGATATTTTTAAGACCTGTTTTATCGTTACGACCGACCTTACGACATCAGATAATTTACGCTATTAATGATTCGTTCTATGAGATTTCCGTTATATTGCCCGAATTCTCTGCCAAGGTGAGAATTATTGGGCAATGATATTTTGAATTTTGACTCCATTAAAATCTTGCCTTTCACATTGAAAAAATATCATTTGGCAACCAAAAGAGTTCGAAGAAATGTCCTATGTATAGAAATGAGTCTTCAGATAGTTGGCTAATTTGTTCATTCGAGAAGGTGCGCCCTTCCTCGGTCGTCCGATCGCATCGATATATTCGCGACTAGGAGGAAATCTGGTTCGAGGCAAAAAGTAATTAGTTGATTTCTGGATGAACGCTAATTCTGTGTTGTTTGCGATTTCAGGTGGAGCAGCGTGACGTTCCAGGAATCGACCTGGCCTACCTGGCCATGGACACGGAGGAGGGGGTGGAGGTGGTGTGGAACGAGGTGCAGTTCTCGGAGCGCAAGAAGTTTCGCGCGCAGGAGGAGAAGATCCGACAGGTGTTTGACAATCTCACCCAGCTGGAACACCCCAACATAGTCAAGTTTCACAAATACTGGACGGACAGAGACGCCGAGAAGCCGAGGGTAGGCGCTCCACCGCTCGGAACTCACATATGTCTTCGGTGGCTCGACTGTATTCAAGTGGTTTACGTTTTTGTTTGTTTGCAGATAATTTTCATCACTGAATACATGTCTTCGGGTTCGCTCAAACAGTTCCTAAAGCGCACCAAGCGTAACGTCAAGAAGCTGCCTCTGCAGGCTTGGAAGCGATGGTGCATTCAGATTCTATCAGCACTGAGGTGAGTTATAGTTACCCTAAATTCCGGAATAATTTACGATCATACTCTTTTTCATTAGCGAGGATTAAAACTATTATTGCAGTAGAGAAACCTAATTACGAATTTATTACTCGTATTTACGAATCTTGTTAAGCAGCTCTGTGAAAAACCGAATTATTTTTGAGGCAATTTGAATCTTCAACATTTAGATTCTTCTGATCATATTAGAAGAAATAGAAAAAATTGAATATGTTTTTTAATTTTAATATTGAAACTAGGTTCGTTGTCTGTTTGCTGTGCTAATGGATGTTTTTTTTCTTCTCCTTCCTTTTCAATTCTAGTTATTTACATTCTTGTCCTCCTCCCATAATTCATGGAAATTTAACCTGTGATACAATTTTTATTCAGCACAATGGCCTAGTCAAGATTGGTTCAGGTACGCTTATATAGATAAATCTGAAATTATGAATGAAAATCAGGAACGCCATTGTTTTGAGCGGGATATAATCAATATCCTTAGTTGTTACCAGCGCTGCAGAAATCGGCCTCTTCCAATTTACGACTAGCGAAGACAAAGAATGTCTCCAAAGTCCCGGGTTCCCGTTTATTCGATCCCGGTGCTGGCAACAGTTTGTGCCCCCAACTGCGTTCCCAAATAAATTTTGCTTAAGCACGAGACAATACAAAAAAAAATATAATTTTAAAATATAGCGGACTCGGATAGCATTTCAGATAAACCTGAAAATAATCATTTATTACTCGTTCATTTTCCTAGTCTGGAGCAGAGAAAGTTTAACTGATGTCAAGCCCGGAGTTTCTGCAGGACTGGTTTACACTTGTAATTATTTCACTGACCAAATCAATAATCATTCAACTTTGTGTAGATTCAATTACTTCGACTGTGGCTTCAAAAACTGTTAATATTTTTTGGGCAAATTTCACGGTGTTAAATCTTATCAAATAGCACGTCACATTTCGTGAACTCCACTGAACCTCCCGACTGAAACCAAACTTGTGCCCGAGTTTGGCAAGTGACAGGGAAGTGATATTGGAAGTGGGCTCGTAAGGACTAGGTCTACGTCTCTTCCTACTCTACTTAATTTTTCCTTACTTTATTTCTTGTGTAGTTGCGCCGGACGCCATTCATCATCATGTGAAGACGTGTCGCGACAACATGAAGAACATGCATTTCATTGCTCCCGAGTATGGCAGCAAGTCGTGTACGTGTTAACTCTCTATTGTCACCACATATGCAATTTTGTAACGGGCTCATGAAGTCGCAGTGATGCCGAGAGAGAATGCCTACAATCAGTTCTATGGTTCTTGTTAAATATATAAAAAAAAATAATTATCTAATGCTCTATTCACCAATAATGTCCATTTAAAAAAATATCAGTTAAACTGAAAATATTGTTAGCACTTCTATTAAAAACATATGTCATAAAATTATAATGTAGAAGAGGAGGGGAGGAGAGGGGATGAAGGGGACTTGGTTTTTTTAACGATCGAACCACGATGTTTGGCATTTATGTGACGCTTGTCGGAATCCTCTCTCGCCATTGCTCTAAAAATGTCACCAATTTTAAGGAGCCTAACCCGTTCTTCTGCAGTTTCTCTTGTCACACCAGCCGTGGATATCTACTCATTTGGGATGTGTGCCCTGGAGGTTTGTTATTTGGCAAAATACGGAATGACCAGTTCCAGTGTTTTTGCTTTTATAAACGAGTATCCTTTTACATTTTCATTAATAGGCAATTCGGGGAACGAGCGGGGAAATGTGTGTGGGGGGAATCTGATCGACATTGTGTGAATGATTTCCATTTCCATTTTTGTTTTACCACCTCCTCCCCACTAGATGGCCGCGCTCGAGATTCTTGGCAATGGAGAGTCCGGTAACGTGGTCACTGAAGAAAACATTTCCAAGACGATAGAGTTGCTGGAAGATCCTCTGCAGAAGGTGAGTCAAGTCTACCAACTTTATAATAGTCACCATCACAGCTTGATATTGTATTCCATTTGAGCAACGAACCCTTCGTTGCAATTTTCTAAAATTATTTAGTTCGCTTTGTGACAAGCTGTATTGTCTTATTTAGTTTCAGTAATCGAAGAGAAACGCCCAAATATCAAAAATATTTTCTTGTGACAAAAAAGCGGCGGAGTTTCTTTTCTAATGAACGAAGTAACTATGAAGCCTTTTTAATTTACAGGACTTTATCCGTCAATGCCTGAGGCAGAACCCCCACGAGCGACCGTTGGCCCGGGAATTGTTGTTCCATCACATTCTCTTCGAGGTCCACTCGCTCAAGCTTCTTACTGCACACGCGGTCAACGTAAATCCACGTGAGTAAAATAAGATGAAAAAGAACAAGAAAAAAAGGATCTGATCTGAATTATTTCTCAGATTGTGTTTTCATTATGCCATTATACCTGTCAATTTAATTTCGTGGGTGCATTTCTTTCGTCGGCTATTCATAAGACTGCGATTTGTGAGATACATCATGCTGTGCCGTTTATTTCAGGTTTTATGCCCGAGAACCTCACTGACGAGGCTGTTCTGGCCCACTATGGCATGGATAAGGTGATAGCGGACATTGTGTTCCACGACGGACGACCGCCCGTCGAGATGAGGATGACCAATGTCAAAGTCACCGAGAAGATTGAGAAGTTCATGGAGGATGTCAGGTGCGAATTACTTAGTTTAAAAGAAGAAAATATTTTTTAAAGGAGCTCTCCTTTAAAAAAAATCGTTTATAAAAAAATTATGAAAACTTTTTCGTACGTTTATCTGTTTGCAGGTATGGAATCTACCCCCTGACAGCATTTGGACTTCCCCCGCCACCAGCCACAAGGCCACGGGCTATCTCACCGGAAGTGGCCGAATCAGTTAAGTCGGACACTCCGGAACCGTTGGACGTGGAGACTCGCAAGGTGGTCTACATGATGTGCAGCCTTAAGCCTCGCGACGACAGTCAAGGAATTTGGGTGAGTGGCGTTTTTACTCTCTGTTGAAGTCTCACTAGGAGTGGAGCGATTTTTGTTATCTCATTAACATTGAATACTTTAAAATCTGTCGAAATACTTTCTAGTACTTATCTAGTAGTTATAATGTTCTAAAACTTGTATTTTGTGATCAGATGACCATTCTGTTGCGGATGGAGGACAAAATGAATCGACAGTTGACGTGCGAAGTTTCCGAAATTGACACATCACATACTCTTGCCGATGAACTAGTTCACTTTGGATTCATTAGCGAGGTAGTTCTGTTTTTCATTTGATTCGTGAGGAACACCTCCCAGTTCCTTGTTCACTGATGCGCGCGCCAAGCTCTATTAGCACAGGCATCCACTCACCTATTCTCACCTGTCCATGTATTTCATTTTGTAATTGTCCCCTCACGCAGAACGATCGGGAGAAGATGTCTACGCTTATCGAGGACGCCCTGCAACGGCGCTACTATCCGGAGGATAACAATCGACCCCTGCAGGTGATGGTGAGCCAACAGGTCATGAACCAGCAAGTGGTGAGTCAGGCGGTGCTGCCACCTGCTGTCTGCAACCAGAACTACACCCAGATGCACTTGCAGCAGCAGCAGCAACAACAGCATCAAAACTCTAGTTAATGACGTCGGCCCGTGGTGCCAAGATGACTCGAGAGATACCCCGTGATCAGCGGTCGAAGGACAAAGGAGCTGTTGCTGTGTTCGTTTTGGTGATGGTGGGCCGGGCCGGGCCAGTATAAGGGAGAGCGTTTCTCCTCGCCATAGCGAGGCTGTGGCCACCCTGGTGTCTCGTTCAGTGTGTGCGTGCGTGTTTCTCTAAAGCTGAACGTGCCCCCATAGACTGAGTGAGAGAGGTTGATGTGGCTGTGAGTCTCGTTGGTGCCTTGTGGACAGCGTGTGGTGCCTAGGGGTCAGTCTCGTGACAGTCCTTTAACGAAATTGTCCGACGGTTTCGGGAATGCGAGATAATTGTAGTTAACACAGGGTTTGCGGTGGACCGAACGGGTTGGCGAGAGTTGAGCGGATGTAGCGCTGTGGGTGGAGTGGTGCCGAGACCGGTTTTTCCAAATTAATTGGTGCGTTTGGGTGGAGATTGAGAAAAGAACAAACATGTGGTACTCGTCAAACCGGATCTCAACTATAAACAATTGGGCGCACCCATGTCACTCGGCAATTCTGATTTCAGACAGATGAAAAATAATTCTTTCGACACTCGATGCCACGTCGGAGGTTAAATTATTCGCTCTGATTAAGAACCAAGATAGCTATTCGCTCTGGCCACTCGTGTGGCCGTTTCGAAGGAGCTAGAATCAACGGCGATGATTTGAACAACTAACACCTGGAAACATTCACGGTTTAAAAATTCACAACAAAAAGAAAACACGCCAGGAAATGGAAATTTAAAATTCCAAATTAAAATTCTAATTTTAAAAATAGAGAAACAAAATTCGGATTTACCGAACAGATTGCGTAAAAAATAATTAGTGAATATTCGTTTGGATTTGGGAACTAAATATTAAAATTAATCAAAATTTAAAATAAAGTGGTGCTACGTGGAATTGTGCACCCGCTAATTACTTAACAAAACAAGTAAAAATTGATATTTTAATTGGCTCTTGAAATTGAAACGCAATCTGACAATAAACTTTTGACGTTGCATTTGGTGTTTTCAAAGCTCTCTGTCGAAACCGGAAATGGGACATCGTGAAAGAAGCATTCGCTCGCGTAGAGTTGAGCGTGCTTCGGGTTCGTTATTCATTTCTACATTCAGGACTGTGGGCATCATTTTAGGGGGTGAACCCAATCGTTTTATGGGGTGGAATGCTTTCTGCTGCCGTGCCTATCCAAAGGACCTTTCCGTACGCCGGTGTTTTAGGAACGCCTATTTATTAACCGCTGAACGGTCCTCGACATGTGGACCGGGGGTCTCATTACAATTATTATTATTAGATTATAAAAATCGAATTCGACAACTTCGTTAAAAGAAATGTGTATAACCTCGTGGATTCTTTTATTAATTGGAGCGTAGAAGATTTATATACAAGCGCGATATTTACGTGTAGACGAAAAAAATATTGTGTTCAATTTTTTGGTAATGTGTGCCCAGACAATGTTTCTTTTTTTTAAAACCTAATTTCGCTCGGGACAGGAGACACAGTTTGAGCGGATTTCGAATGGCTACCACGAGGACAAAATCCATGGAAATTATTGGTTGGATGTTCGTTATCTTACACTGTATGTATTCAAAACGTACGATTCTGTCGTAGCCTCCGCACTTATATCCGCGTATTTCCAGAAAAACCTCGCTCTGGGCTCGTGGGAATTGCGACATTTTCGCAAACTGTTCATATCTGTGACTGGTTAAAAGCATTAAAATGTTAGACCGAGATTGTTAGGTTGATCCATTCGTGTGTCCACGCCGTCTTTCCCCAACAACTGGACTATCTGGATTTGAAAATGTCGCTCATTTGTGTGTAGATTAATGTTTGCCACTTTAATTTTAGTCTATAAAAATGAACTGCGGCTTCCAAGTGGTGATTCCAATAGACGCGTGACATCTATCACAACTGTTGTCTAAAAGCTAAGGTAGTTCTTCGTTCCTCCGTGTGAACCCTCCTTCTCAGCCTCCTTCCATTGTTAAGTCAGAATGGATATTCGTTTCGGTAACAGAATTAATATTCCATTTTCTTCGTGGCCATCTATGTACCATCAACGAGAGTCGTGAGATGGCGACACGAAGACGAGGTTGCAGCTAGTTTAAAAGTGAATGCTGACCTCTCTCTCTCGAGATAGGAACTGCATCCCCAAGGGGGTTCTCGATTTATCTGCGAACGTGTGATATTTTAGATACTGAATGTAGTATAAATTGTATGTGGCGTTATTGTAAATTAAAAAAAAAAAACAATGGAGGGATTTGAACCCGCGAGTGAAAGGTACGTTGCTTGTCTTCTAAGTGTTCCCGTTTTTATGTTTTGTGCCTGACCATGTGCTGAATCATAACTTTTATCCATATTTGTAAAACGAGAGTTCATTATTATTATTAAGAGTGCCGCGCCCACTTACGGCTCTTTAAGGTAGTCACGGTTGAGGCGACTTTGACCTTTCAGTTGCAGTTCTTTCAATTTCCGTGGGTTTGCCGTCTTTTCTGTCAGATTACCCGCACCAGGCTCAGATGTTCGGGGATGCGCAGTGTAGATCCTGCGTTCAAATCTCTGTCTGGATGAAATTAATATTGAAATGAAATACGTGGTGGACATGTGGATGGAAAAGTGGTTACTTGCCACGTCCAAATATTCTGTGGATTCAAATTTTTCAAGAGACAAAATTCAAACTCGTACCTCGATAAACACCTATACTAATAACATTCTGATCTAACTTGCTGGCCCCAGTTTAATAATGAAAGATTGAATATGTTATCAAAACTCTATTTTGCTAGGTTTAAAAATGTTTGTAAACTATTATTTCGATGATTAACATGTTCGCCGTGACGTCGGTAGTTTCCCTTCACCGAACCCGCAACCAGAACTGGACCATCTCTGTCCTAGAATAGGCCTAGACCTGTTTAGCGCTGTTTCTGTTGATTTTGAAGCATCCACATTTGTGTCTCGTTGGAAATTTTGCGCACTTCTATTCCTGGTTTTTATTTATTCTGAAGAACGTGTTAATTCGTTCTTTTCACTCCTCGCATTTTACATTAAAATTTATTTTTTACAACGTCTCTTAATTGCCCAACTTATTTCTGGCGACGAAATTTTGTATCGTTTGAATCAATCGTAGTTGTTTTTCGGATTTAAACGAAACTACATATGTGGAGTTGAATATGTGCAGCACTTTGCAGTCAAACTACCGGTCTAGAAATTTCAGTGTTCATAAACAGACATTTTTTAAACTCTTATAAATTGCAGCGTGTTCATCTCTGAAAATCACTAAAAATGTTGATGTATAATCAATTAATTAAATGTTAACAGGCGTCACTATCGAGTTTACAAATTGATTAGATAAGCGCTTGCACATTAAAATGAATATCATGCTTCCCAGAGTAGTGAAACTGTAGTGCGGTTGACTACAGTTGATTGGAATTTTAAAAATAATTACTGCACACTTTTCAACTTTCTCACAAAGTTATTTTAAACATAAGTGAACGTGGAAAATCGACGACGTGCTGGCGAGGCTCCATAAATAAACTGAATAAAAAGACGTGACCCTTTTTGATTCGTCAAAACGTGTGTGGTTATTCGAAGGCGCTGCCTGTAGTTGGCCATCACTCCATTCGTACGCCTTATTGTTATCAATTATTTGAGATTTTTTCGTTTGCGGAAAAAGGCATTCGTGCTCCCATGTGCCACCACCGCCACCTCACCTCATTTTCCTGGTTCAGACACCTCCTAGATTCTAGTTTGAAATGCGAACGTCCTCTCTCGTTCTACTCTACTGCCACTAACTAGCAAAGTGGACGCACTTTATTGCACTGCTGACTGGACCTTTTGGCTCGACTCACTTTCAGTCAGTTCCGAAGGACGTGGTCAGCAATTTAAGTACTGGACACACGACGACACAGTTCTGTGTCTGTGTCCTCACTCGCGTCCCGCTCAACTGACTGGCGACTGACTACTTCTAGTTCTAGTCCTTTGTTTAATTGTTGGATTTTCCTTTTACTTCCTTTTGCTTGTCACGAAGACTCTCGTTCCGAAATCCGAAGGCATTCGGATGCTCGTAATGTGTTTTGATCGTGGCATTAACCCTGGAGAGAATCGTGTCAGGAGAACAATAACACGGCGAACGGTGAAACTTGAAAGTCCGTGCATAGCAGCTGCTGGTGGTGGCGATGGTGGTCGCCGGAGTGGCCGGATTGGTCGAATGACAACACGAAACTAAATAGGAAAGTCATAGGAGGAGATGGCTTAATTATTAATTAAGGACACTGGCTCGGTCGAATTTTTTCTTCTGTCTTCCTCGACCAACACTGTACGCCTCGCTTTTGTGCTAAGTTGCCAAATTGGCAATCGCTAGACAAACGGAAATCTAGTCGAGAAAAACTCTGTCCTCTCGCTCCTACAGATATATATATACCTAGGAATGTAACTCGAATGAGCCTCAACTAGGACAACAGTTAGATCAAAAGCGTGTCAATCGAATTTATTCCATTCCTGCTACCAACCAATCCTGTTTACAATCCTTTTGCTAATTGTGCGCCCTCAAAACTGTATTTGGCGTCTCTTTTCACATCTCCATTTAACGAGCGGAATCTTAGGCCAGGCCAGACATGTGTCCTGCACAAATACGAATTTCTTCCTTCCATTTCACCCTGACAATGACAAACCATAATTTTAAAACGCCGAAAAAATCATATCTTAAGGGTTAAAGAATATATGAAGAATATTCGAAAAATGTCTCTTCTCCACTCTGTCATTTTGCCTGAATGACGTCACACACTCACAAGAAAGGTTGAAGTGTTTCGTTTCGCGCGCGCGCAAAGTTCACAGTTGGGAACAGGAACAAATTCACGCGAACCCGCGACAATCTCCGCATCGAATATCACGAGTGGATTTCTTCCTTTATGCAGATCTACGCGCGTATAAAGTGAAATAGAAAAAGTGCGAGCCTTTTCTAAAAACAAGAATCTTCAAGAAAAACCAATTACGTTACGAAAATGCTTTTTTTAATACACATAAATAAAAAAAGAATTTCTTTGTATTTCTTTTTTACTATATAGTGTTATGACCCGCGAAGACTATTTCATTTTAGTTCGAGTAGCCAAAGAGCCAAGATCACACGACGTCCGAGCTCCGGAAGAAAGTTTTAAACCAACAGTTTATGAATTGTAAAATTGCTTGTGAATTGTGAAATGGCGAGCAATTTCGATGTGTTTTCGCGTTTAGGCCGGATAAATGTGATAATGTGGAGCAGCTGCGAGTGGCGAAAGAGAGAGAGTCGCGCTCGAATGCGTTTCGCGGCGAGAAAGGTGAGGTGAGTCTCCTCCCCCCAGGTGTTTGCCACATTAATTGTTTTTCCATAACATTATTTGGCCAAAAAGCTTTCCCCCTCGGCTGGCCTCATTCATCTCTCTCTCTATCCGGCTCCCGCGATGTGAACGATCGCACTCCGTCCTCCTTTTCCATCCCCTTGCCCCGCCGTGGCCACTCCTAATTGGGCGGACACCTCACGAGCCGCCATCGCCGCCGCCGCCGCCAAATCACTTTTTCCTTCCCGCCATGTCCGTTGTCTATTGCGCCATCTAGCGAGCGATCGCGGAGAACTGGAGCACTGCCGAGCAGCGCCCTCCAAAGATTGTTCCCTCGCCTTTTAAAAAAAAAGTAAATGTCCTTAAAAAAAGTGTATGAAAATCTATTTAAAAGAAATTGCAGCCAGAACTATTGTTGGCCAGCTCGGGATCAGCCGTCAAGATTAGTTTCTTCGAGAAGCTAGTTGGCTGACGTAGTTGTCGCGCTCACTCGTAGAGGGCGCGTGAGTCGGTCGAGATGGAGCGAAGGAAGGACGGAGAGTGGCCACAGGCGGATACATTCGAATTCCATTCCCCCAAATAAAGGTTGCTAGCCTATTTTTTTTCTTCCGTTCGGCTTCTTACGCTTCTATGGGAAATGGTAGTCGCCTTGTTTCGCGCAATTTATTAAATGCACAACCATGCGAGGAGAATTTCTGATCTCCCGGCACGTGCAACATCTAGCAATCGGACGCGCTCCCCCACGCGGACCTTCTTACAACTAACCGGCAAATGGAACGACTATCAAGTGTGGCCTTTCAGGTGCGTACTCGATGATCGGCACACTCGACGTTAAACTAGGGAAATAGTTCTAAACTATCGATAGTGGACGTTAAAATGTACGTGGAAACGTGATTTTCGGTTGCCCTAAAGTTTACCATCATCTTTGCTTTTGTGGCGTCATCAGCCACACTCCCTTCTTTTATCTCAACTACAACCCTCGTTCAAATCTCCCGCCTCTCGATCTACCTTTTATTTACCTGGGGCCACATTTTGGTCTTTCAAATTTGATTCTCAAAATCAAATGACATCATCCCCAATTCCAATCGATCTGTTCTGTGCGCATGCGCAGATGACGTCATTTGATTTTGAGAATCAAATTTGAATTGATGTCTCATAATGGCAATAACGTAAAGATCTGAATTAAGTTGCGATGACCATAGAATTTGCGCCAGTGTACATTTTATTTTGGATAAAATTTGTAATTTGAATATGAAATGATAGGAATGTTTTTAAGACGGCGACTCAAATTTGGAGCGAGTAACCAGTTTCGAAATGCAAGCAGTTGTCTCGTTTTTTTCTTTTGAAACCTCGCGACCTTAAGACGTTCGTTAATGTTAGTGTTAAGCATCCGTGCATATTGGCGAAGAATTGGCAATAAATGACGATTGGATGCGCGGAGACGGAATCAGGGATGCGTGTATTGCGACGGATCCTCCGCAGATCCTCCGCAACCCTTAATTCCTTCGTCATTTCCTCCCTCGTCCATTCAATCAAGATACAAGATTCACTCCTACGTCCTCCAACTTTACAAATTTCAATATTCATTTTCGATGAGACTAGAAATAAGTTGACGGTAGGTCATTGAAATAAAATGGGGTTGCCGCGGCTGATAGACCGGAATGCGGGGTGGAATCTCCGATTTGGTGGCATGGTCTCGGGAGGATATCAATTGGCGTTTATCGAATGCAGGCCGAGGAACAAGATTCGATAAAAAAAAATATTTATTTGAACATTTCGGCGTTTCGTTCTTAACGTTGTTACGTTGGGCGTTGTTGTTCGCCTTTTCATTTTGCTAAACACCATTTGGATTTGTCATAAATAGGAAACCTCAATTTCAAGTTTTTTGCCTCATTTTTCACACAGCAAAATCATTGGAAAGGAGGAAAATTTTTTGATTTCTTAGTTTATCGTTGTTTTTTTTTTGTGAAGAGAAGTCATGTTTGGATTGAGACACATGAAATTGTGTCTCACAAATGGAGTTGCTCTAGATCTAGATGTTGTCCAACGTTTGAAGAGGAAACATTTTTCGGATTCTATCGCTTTCAAATTTCACGTTCTACTTTCGATGTGGATCATCCAAATTTGCATGTTCAACTGTATAATAGGAGTAAATGAAAGGTCTGTTGCGCCGCGGGAGCACAAATTCCCAGCAAACAAGACTCGGATGAACTCGGAAATGAAAAGAAAGAATTGTGAAAGTGTTTGTGTGTACACGTTTTGAAAGACGTTGATAAACAAGATGGAACGTGGTGACATTTTAAAAAATGTCTCCCGGTTAACACTTTGAGCGAGCATTGAAGACGAGTCAGATCGGTGCATTGTGTGATTGCCTGCTAACAAGGGGTAGCAGCAACATCCTCGCCCACCACCACCAGAGAGCAGCACCTGCCATCTATTCGATCCACCTCACTCGATGATAGTCTACACTCGCCGGAAATTGCCGAAATTGTCAAACATTTAATTTATAATATAGAATTGCACAAAGTTTAGAAGTGTCAAAACTTTCCTCGAAAGCTAAACAATGTTTATGTAAAATAAAATGCGGAGTATGTTAATGAAACGAATAATAAGATGAAAAGAAAATGCGCTTCGATCACATTTTATTTTGAAACTGTGTTTCATATGAAATGATTACTGTGTAAAACTACAAACTATTTATTTAATTAGCTAAAGTTGTACACATTTAAAAAAAAACAGTTCTATAAGAATGATTTAGTGTAATTGAGCGATGCATAAAATTTAAAAGAAAAATTTGCATTCAGAGCATTTCAATTTTTTTGTAAAATAAATAATTGTCAATAAATAAAATAATAAATTTGTAAAAAAAAATTGTAAAATATATCATCATTTTATGCATTGTCAATTGTTAATAAATGATAAGATTGATGAATGTTTTTGTGTGCGTCTGTAAATGTCTGTTTGAAATTAAATAATTTCACAATAAAAAAAGAAAAATAAACTATTAGAGAAAGTGTAACTTAATGAATTTTCGTTGAGGTCGAATGATGGGAGATCGGTCAAACCCTTGAACTAAGGGTGTAAAAAAGGAGGAAATCCATCATCATCCTGACCTGCAAATAATTAATATTGTGACAAACAAGAATTAGTTTCAGTTGTTTCATTGGTGTTTATCTGGTCTCGTTCAGGTCCTGTGTTAAAGGTGGACGGAGGCGCAACCGAAACGGAGAGCAATTTTGCTCGGCCCTTAAAAAGTAAGTGATCGTGAAAGCGTTTAAGAGAAGCGGGTTCTTTCTCTTAGACATTATGGATGGAAGGGGGTGCGTTCCCCCTTCTCTTTTATAATTTTTTATTTTAGTGGCGTGCCACTCCCCTCCTCTCCTCTCATCCCCACCTGGGCCACCTCGCGTGTCTCTCTTTATCTTAAACGGACACGCCTGTTTTTATTAAGACAACGCCGGAGATGGCCTCCTTAACTTTGATACGGCACCGTTACGTCTATATCGTCTATGGACTGATGATGATGACGCGAATGCCGCCAAACCATTTTTTCTCGAAGACTTTTTTCTGCTTCTTCTTAATTCTGACCCCAAATCGCGTGATCGCAAACTGATTATGTGTTATGTGCTTGATTCGATCATTAATTCGATGGCGTGTCTGCACAATTTTGAGCGAAGAAAGCGGGCGTGTCCAAACTGTTTCGCTCGAATAAAACCAACAAACGAGCAATTCTGGACTCCGCGCCGGAAGTCATCGTCGAGCCTCAAATACCCCTCGCCACAATTTGAATCGCGCTGGACATTTGGGGCAAATGGCTCATCGAGTTAGCGGGCGCTTTCCCCAAACACAGATGGCGCGGCCGAATGATACTGAAAGTCGAACGCACCCCCATCCCGCTAGCACGTGTTTTCAAATTGTCGTTCACATTTGAGATGGGCGAAGCGTCCAATCGGGATTCTCTCGTCTAAGCACGTACTCGCCCGTTTACTCGTTCTATTTACTGTCTAAACGCACCCAGCTGCCTCAAGCATACACGGATGCTTGGTCAGTGTAACGAGGGAAATGGCGAAAAGAATTTGCCGAAGATGAAACTCTTAAATTTGATTGTGTTTCTATCAGCATTTCATTTCGCCACCTTTATACCATTTCATAATATATTTAATGCAACTGTGCCAAATGTGCCTATTATTTCAATATATTTTGAAACATTGAAGAAATGAGTTCTTAGAAGATGTGAGGACGATTTCTCCGATAGCGATCTACGACACCCGAAATTCGATGATAACTCGAAATCTGTTTACCAGTTGTGCTCATGTTTCTGACGCGTTTCACCGTCTTTTTGTATTGTATTCATTGTATGTTAATCGGAGAATTAAAACGAGAATATTTTTTGTCCGAAATTGCGCCGTTTCTTAGTCATTCGATTCAAACGAGAAAAACAAATGGTACACCTGTACTCACACCTGTACTCCTTCTCCTCCTCCTCTTACATTTACTCTCCATTTGCACAACTTTCTGTAACATTTCACTTTTGTCTTTTGTCAATCTTATCACCGGGACAAACAAAATGTCATGCTTCCTCGTCCATGGTTACAATTGACGTTCTCGATCAATGCCCGCTTAAGTATAAAAAATGTAAGTAATGTTCTGAAATGATCGTTCATCAGATATACAGATTGGGTCAATAAAATTAGACGCCATAATATATTTGATCATTGCGGATCAATTCCGATGATACATTTTTGGAAGCTCCTTGGATGAAACTCCGATTTCCCTAAAAACAATGTTGAAAGCGGTTGAGATTTAAAATTGTTGTAGATCCCCGCCTGTGGGTAAAAAGGGGGCGAGGGGGAGGGGGGGAAAGAAGGGGAAAAAAGCAAAATCGAGGAAAGTGCGGCAAACCCAAATGATGGCGATTAAATATTGTAGCTGTCCAGGTGTAGGCATAAGCATAAGAGTCGGATGCGTCCAGTAGTGTGGCTGCAACAACGCGTTTGTTTTCGTTCGCTTTTTCACTCCCGGCTGATGAAATAATGATAGGAGGTGGCCGAGGGAGGGAGGGTTCTCTGCATCGAGGCTTTTTTTCCGCATGCGAATACACTCCTCGTTAGGAATTAGATTTTTAGGTTCTCTAAATTCACACGCAACCGTCTGTGTGAAACGCTCTTTTTTAAAAATGCCTTATCTTAAAATATTCCATTTTTATTTTTGGGGGTCGACAACTCGGCTATTTCTGGAGCTACCTCCAAAAAAAAAAGAAATGTTCTCGAAATAATTTGTCAGCCAATCAAAATAACAATCCCAGAATCGTATTCTTATGTGTCGTGGATAACTCATTCGTAAATGAATATTTTCGATGAAATTGTCGCTATTCGTCCAAGTATTCGCATTTAATTCGATGGAATTGGGAAGACAATTCGGTGATGTGACAGTGGCCCTTATGCAATGTTCGCGGGAGGATCGAATGAAAACCTAAAATTGCGGTTCATCAGTCGTGCGGCGAAACTGTTGCCTTCGAAGGCCCAGTTCCCCGCCAATGTAGAAGAGGTTGGTGCGTCCAACGCGTCCATCGGCAGAAACGGAAGTAGGTCAGTCAGCGACTGACCCTTCCACATACGCGCATCATTTAGATATACAACGGCGGCGGTACATTGTCCACTCCATCTCGCCGTTCATTACGACCCACGCGTCGACATCGCATAGCCCGAATCCACCGGACTATACGACCGTACTCGATCGATCGACCTTCCCATCTCACCATCATCTACACCAACGACTCAATTCATTCAATAGTATGACGTCACATTCATCCACTAATGCCATTGGTTAAAATCGACTCCAATTCGATTCGATTTTAATTTCTAGCTTCGCCAGAGTCATCATTACAGCTAACACTCGATGGCAACGATAAAATTCGCCTGCCAATTTATAAATATGAAATACAGAGCACAAATCTTATTCAATTAAATTGGGGATTATCTAAAGCGTGGCTGCGTAGCGCAATCATAGAACCTTATAAATGATTCCATCATATATAGTGAAATAATATATAATAACTGCGTTATTATATATTATTTTTGAGGAATAATACGATTCCATCCTATTTTATTTCTTTGCCTACCCATTTCTCGGGTAATCTGCTGATTCCGTTCGTTGCGTCATCCCCCAATGGCCGTACTCGAGGGCTTAAAAAAATGAGCGCCTCTAAAACGAGTGTTGAAAAAATGTCCCGTCCCCGCCCCACCATTTGGGGGTGGTGCTGGGAGATGGGTGGGGAGGGAAAAGTCAAACACACCGGAGATTTAAAAAAAAAATTCGGCAATTGCAGGCTTGAAAGGAGAAAACGTAGTTGCGGTAACGATCGGCCAAGAATGTGGACACCTAGGGATAGAGCGTGGCGTTTCAGGTGTCGTGTCGTCGCCGCATCCACCTCAGCTCGACCATTTTATCAACATTTCAATTAAATAATTCAAAAAGCCATTTTTAGGCACAATTTTTTAATGTCCTATATTGTGGGGACTGATTAAACAAGAACAAAGTCTTTGATCGGCAGAATTCTGACACACTTATGAGTGGAAGTGACAATTTAATGAACTGTTTGTGATTGTAGCGAATCTCGCAGCACCACACATTTTTTTAATTATAAAAGTTAAATAATTTATAAACTACAAACTCATAAGTCTGTGAAAGAACAAGGACCGGCAATAGGCAGGTGCCTCGTTCAAATCCAGGTCGAGAAGTCTGCAATTGTTCGGGCCAGAGAAATTCCTCCACGCGCCTTCTACCTCGGGAACGCTGACGTCGCTGACGCAGGCTAGAAACTCACTGACATCACACCTATGGAGAGGAAAAGAGGTCTCGAACCGACGTAGCGGAGATTAGATCTGTCAGGTGAGAATGTTGATGCTGCCCCTTTGGTCGGGCAATCACACAATGCACCGATCAGTCTCTGTTTTATTTAACCGAATGAAGATTCTCTAAAAGTTAAAATGTTTTTCGTATTCTCTAAATGCATATTTCTCTTCAAGTATGGCGGAACCTTCAAATCCTCCATTGGCCGAGTCCCGAAGTCCACCGAAAGGTGACTGCGTGTGGAGAGATGAAGCCAGACCCTATAGGGCGTGTATTGGCGCTGACCAGCGCCCCTCACGAGCGGAACTGGCGAATCTCGTTACGGGACGACGACGAAGAAATTCTTAAGAACGGCTGCTCGAAGACGAATCACTGGACGGTACCAAATGGTGTTTTTTTTCTTCGTCTTCTTCTTCTTTCCTATCTCTATCCGCTTCCCTTCTTCCACTTCCAAGCCACCGTTCGTTGACGCAGCGGACCTTGCGCGCCTCACCTGTGTGTGACGTAGTTGCCTATGACGTAGTGCGTAGTGTGTGCGCGTACCTGTGTCGAGTTGACCATAGCACACTTTTGAGGGTATAAAAGCTTGGGACGGACAAACTGAAGGCATCACAACATTTCGAGCATCCGCTCCCAACAAAGCTGCTCGTGTGTTTTATTTGTGATGTGCTTTTGAAAAACATGGCCAAAGTTTTGGTAAGTTGTCTAAATCCAATCTTCATTCAATCTTCATCCAATCTTCATCGTCTCTCCTCGACCATTTCCCATTCCGCGACACCTGGATTATTCTATTTCGTTTTAAATGATTCTTGTACTCGTGGATTAAGAACGAAAAACGCAGATCGATAGATTTTCTACTTGGATTACGAATAAGATTGTCGCCGATCGCTCATCTCTATTCGATTTCATGATTTTTTTTAAATTATTAGATAATGGAAATTGACGCCACAGTTTCTTCTCCATTTCTTAAGATTAGCTCGAAGAGAGATTCGCGTCTTCGACTTTCGGAAATATTTTATTTTATCTTCCGAAATTGGAACTCGTCTTTGGTTCACACATTCAAACATCGTATTGAGAATATATCCGATATTCGTTATCGAATTATTCTCGTATTCCAAAATATACTCGAATCACATTTCCAAAAGCAACGTTCGATTCTAACCTAATCCTAACTTAATCCCAAATTTAATCACGAGTTGCTTTAAACATAGAAAATCTATATTTATAAATTAGTACCTTCAAAAGCAAGTGAAACTCTCCAAATTTGAAATTGAAAAAAAGAAAAGAAAATCCATTTCAATCGCTGCTTAGTTAACAAACGCAAAACATATTTATATCTTATCGATTCAAATCCCAACTCTGATTTCCTCCAATCGCGCGCTTTCTATTTCGTCATCCAATCCAATGTACTGTAAAGAGAGATGTAATGTAAGATATAGATAGATAGAGAGAGAGCAGGAGCATCAGCAAACTGCAAACAGGCAAACTGTTCAACTCCAAATTGGCCCGAAAGACGGCTTTCCTGCACAGCAGAGGGAGGCCATTTGCGAGTCTCCTCCTCACCCATCTCCTTAAAAGGCTCTTCCTCCCATTCTCCCTTCCTCCCCGCTGCGACCTTGCTCGCGTAAACAGATCTTTGAACTGGAGGACTTTTTCTCTCTCTCTGGTACGGCTCGTGCCAATGGTAGTGGTAGAGGAGGGCGGATGGCTGATGGCGGTTGGCGGTTGATGGTGATGACCACTGTGGGTGGGCGCACTGCGCGTGTCATGTGTGGCGGTGAATGCACCCAAATGATGCCGCCACCATCACCACCGCCGCCAGCATTCCTCCGCCAGTCTCACAACACCGCTGGACCTCAACAAAACAATTCCAAACAATCGCCTTTCGACCGGAGAAACAAAACAATTCCTAGCTCCACTGAGCTTGCTCGTCATTTCTTTTCTTTAAATCTTCTAATTCTCGCGTGCGCCAATTACAATTACAATCGACGTGGCCATGAAAAAGGAATTCGGCCACATCTAAAATATAAAAAATTGGATGCGCCATCCTGGTCATGTCCACCAATGCACTCGATTCCGCTTCCAACAATTACAAATGCCATTTTTTTCTCTCCTCAGGTTGTCCTCGCCACTTTGGCTGTTCTTGGCCAGAATGTGTTGAGCATGAATCCCAACCCTCCGTCCTACGAGTCGCACCTGGCCCAGGGTGGAGTCGGTGGTGGCAATATCAACAGTAACAATGCCCAGGGCGAGAAACGAGACGGCTTCCAGCCCGTCTACTACCAGCCCGTCTTCTACCCGCAAGCCCAGGACAAAGGAGACTACGGCGGCGGCGGATACGGAGGTGGCGGCGGCGGCGGAGACTACGGTGGCGGCGGATACGGAGGCGGTGGCCACGGAGGTGGTGGCGGTGGATACGGAGGCGGCGGACACGGCGGCGGCGGTGGTGGATACGGAGGCGGCGGCCATGGTGGCGGCGGATACGGCGGTGGTGGCCACGGAGGTGGTGGTGGTGGCCACGGCGGCGGCGGATATGGCGGCGGTGGATACGGAGGAGGTGGTCACGGTGGCGGCGGATACGGAGGCGGCGGATATGGCGGTGGCGGCGGCATGTACGGAGGCGGAGGCGGTGGCGGTTACGGCAAGAGCTACGGAAAGGGCAAGAGCAAGTACATGTCCTACCAGCAGCCCATCATCAAGCACATCCAGCCTCACCTCAACCTGTACGTGATCGACGTCAGCAAGAAGGCCCGCAACAACAAGAAGGAGGTGTTCCCCTACATCACGGTCGGAGGTGGCGGATACGGAGGCGGCGGTGGCGGCGGATACGGAGGTGGAATGAGCAGCGGCGGCGGCGGATACGGCGGTGGTGGTGGATACCAGCAGCCAGCCCAGGTCTACATGATCGACGATGACAAGAAGAAATCGTCCAAGTCCAAGAAGAGCACCGAGGTCAAGATTATTCAGGTGGCGCAGCAGTACCCGCAGAAGTCCTCTTACGGATACGGAGGCGGCGGCGGCGGCGGCGGTGGCTACGGAGGCGGCATGGGCGGCGGTGGCGGATACGGCGGTGGCGGTGGATACCAGCAGGAGAATTACGGCAACTACTTCCCCCAGGTGTCCGTGGTGCCAGTCATGATCGACAAAAAGGCGGCCAAGAAGGCTGAGCGTGAGGCCAAGAAGGCGTCCAAGGGCAAGAGCGAGGAGATCACCATCGTCCACCAACAGGCACCGTCCTACGGCAGCAGCTACGGCGGTGGTGGCGGCGGTGGTTACGGAGGCGGCGGCGGCGGATACGGCATGTCCCGCATGGGCAGCAGCTACGACGGCGGCAGTTTCGGAATCAACGCTCACGTCGGTCTCACCAAGAAGGGTCTGATCAAGGGCTTCAAGAAGGGAAACGGGATCAACATCCCGCTGAGGTTCGACTACTACCACGGAGCCAACCCCGGCTACTAGAGATCTAATCTCCTCCACCCCTAAATTCCTCTACTTCCTGCTGCGTGGCCACCATCACCGTGGCCAACCTCGGATCATCAACACCACCACCACCACCACCACACAGAACAGTCTCAGAGTCTCCAGCGGCTCGTCTTTTGGTGACCGGAAGCGATGTGTGTGGACACGAGTCGGACTGCGGTGGCCAGGTGGCGGTGGCGGAGCAGCCAGGGTGCTCCGGAGCGTGGCGAGCGTCAGCAAATTGATATCGACGAACCCCCTCAAACCAACCCCTACCCGTACCCCAACCCCCAAGAAATATAACACGTGTGGTTTTACCTTTTTTGTTGTTGTTGTTGTTGTTGTTGCTCTTAATTGTTTTGAAATTACTTCGAGCTGGCGAGTGGAGCAAGTGTGCGCAGTCCTTCGCCAATCTCCCTATATCGATGCTCAAGCTGACGGCTTATTGAGAGAGAATCACTAATCGATTTTTGTCTAATCAATTCCAACGAAGAATGGGACATTTTCTAACGAAGCTCATTCCACCTTGTCCTCTTCCCCTTCCCCCTTTCCCCTTCCCAGTTCCTGCTCAACCTCTTCTACCGTGTCTGGATCGAGTCTGGAGGAGCGGTTCCAGTGATCGAGTCCCAATCCCAAATAACCGTCTGGTGATTTTTCGAGGCGTTTTCGGACCCTCACAAAAAACCACCAATTTTTTCCAGTCATTATTTTTGGTTGGCGATGTTTGCTCAGATCAGATCGTCTAGTTTTTTATTTTTTATACGTCCCCCACCCAACCGGAAGATCCATTCCAACTACCTCCGACCAATCCCCCGACGACTCCCCCCTCACCCCACATTGGAACGAGCTGATCCGACAAACGTTGGCAATCAAAAATATCTTTTTTTTAACCTTTACCCTAACGTGTCGCCATTTTTATACTCATGTTTTTCTTTATTATTTTTTTCTCGTCTGTAGATAATTTTTTTATTTTTTGTTTATCTTGTTCCCCTCCCTATCTCCCCTATCCCCATTCCCACCTCAATCTCAACTTTTTTATATCTTGTGACGATGACGATGTTTCCCCGAGAGAAAGAGTCGAACAGCAAATTGTTGGGTCTAGTTTTTCGAGATTTCTTCACCTCCTGTTTTTACTTTCCAGACGCGCTGTTCGACAGAGATTCTAACTACTGTACTACTGTATCCCTACTTTTGCCCGATCCTTCTCATTCTCTCTCTCTCAGGTTGTCCCTCGTGACTCGGCTCATGATCGACAACGTTTTTAACACTTTTAATTCTACTTCCGCCCACCTTCCCCCTGTCTTTATTTCCTCCTCCTCCTCATTGTACATACACTTCCTGTATCTGAACTTCTAGTTGGAATAGGACAACCTGAATAAACGTGATTGATGTTGTTTGTGCGAGAAACTGTTTTATTTTCTGTACTTTTTCTTTAAAAAATAAATTGTATGGTTTTTTCCAAAAATATTCTCGTTCTTGTTGATTCATTTATATCTATTGTGTCGATTCCATCACCCAGCGCTCATTATGCCAATTCTGCTTCATTAGATAAGATAGATTAGATAGTTAAGATTATTTCGGGCGTCTTCGAAATCAAATCAAACAAAGTCTTCTAGATTAACAAAGCCAAAGCAGTAGGAAAAGAGTTTCAATTTGAGACGTCAGACATAATCTATTCTAAATAAATATTTTGTCTAGACCATTCGGTCAAAAAACCACATTTGAAATTAAAAGAAAGCTAAAAGAAAATGAAGGAAGAAAAATCCCACAAATTATCAAGTATTCCTCGAAGCGTGAACTATTTCGTTCAGTAACATCAAGAAAGAAAGAAGAAAAATCCAGATGGACTCGAGTGTAACTATCGAACAACAGCCAACTTAATTGCAAATGATAAGGACAAAAAAATCCGGCTAAAACAATTTTGTTTTGCCAAAGAAATGTTAGGCGTGTTCGAAAATGAAGACTTTTTTCCCTTCCACCTCGTCACAGGTAATAACAATGTTCGAAGTTATTGCCCCGTTCCTTCAACTCCAATTTTTTTCAAAGACGTTGTTGAGTAAGAAAGCGGCCGAGACAAACATGTTTGTTAATTCGAGCGTGGAGGTGAACGAGGCCTCCGCTGGACGCGCAACTGCGGAGATCCAACGGCCTGGCCACGTCCACCCGTCTCCACCATTCAAAAGGTGTCAGCATCAAAGAAAAAGGCGAAAGCTCATCATCCAGCGGCCACCGCATTGAGGAAGTGGTTGGACGTGGTCGGGGAGTCCAGAGCAGGTGGTGGTGGTGGTGGTGCGGTCCATGGAGGTGCACGACCTTCCCAAGAAAGGCCGATTACCTTTGGCGGAGGAAGGAGCAACTGCGCTCGCGGGACACCACTCACACGAGGTAGAGAAACTCTGTCGCTGGAAAAAAATATCTGGGTGAACTTTTTAAGCTATCACTTTGTTCCACTTTTCCGCTGTAGGTAAGTGGAACAGGCGGAAGACTAGGTATCGACTAGACGGACGTAAGAGAGGGGTGGACAAGGGGAGGGAGAGAGAAAGGAGAAATCGGGGTCATTACACTTTCGGAAATGGGGCGCCCTCGTCCTCCTTCGGGGTTTGGGGCCTCTCACCTCAACCTCCCGCCTTCATCCCCTCCTCGCATTGTTTGGCTCGGGAACACCCGTGGCTTTACTCTCGAAAGTACCTCACCTGGATGCTCTGCACTGTGACTCGAAGACGCTCGAAAATGGGGCTCAATTTCGCCCCCAATCCCCAATCACGGGACACCACGCCTACTCCTTTGTTTCAAGATGCACCGAAATATTGATTTTGAAAAAAGTGCAATTTCGTTCAATTGCACGCAAATATAAAAAATAAATATTTCTGTCTTCCAATGACAAAATTTGATTCCAATACATCGGGACTTTGGGATTTTTTCGGACGAGTCAGAATTTCTATACGCCCTTTCCTTCTAAATAAAAGTTAAGCTACGCTAGCTAACCTAACGCCAACAAATGTAAGTGCAGACGTGAGACTAAAATTGGAAACAAATTGACACGAGAACGACGACAAAATCAATTATTTTAAAAATTATAAATCAAATTTATTTCACACATTCTGTAGAAATGAAATAACATACTTAGAAATAATATCAAATATGGCAATATAAAATATTTAAACTATGAATGGCCGGCCTCTACAAAAGATCAGCCCACGTTGATTGTGAATAGTAATTACAAAAAAAAACATTTCACATGTTTTTTTGTTGTTGTTGCAAATGACTTCTGAATGCTAAGGGCGCGACTCGAGCACTTCATTTTTGGTTTCTCTATTTGGTTTCAAGTTTTTGTGTTTCGCAGTCGTCGGGGTTGACCGTCTGGTAATTCTCTCTCGTCTCCGAGTTGAGACGCTCCTTGCTCTTGCTCTTCTTGCTGCCGGCCTCCTTGTCCTCCTTGTCCAGGGTCTCCACACTCTCGCCTTTCTTGTTAAAGTGCAACGTCTTCTTGAAGGAGTTCTTCCGCCTGGCAAAGAATGACAATTGGTAGGGGGTCTTGAGCGTTTTCTGCCGCCTGACAAAGAACAACAGTTCGAATGTCTCTCGTATTCATCCAACTCGCTTTGACGTCTCCATAAAATAATGCCCACCCCCGACCCCACAACCACTATTGGTCGCGAGTTTGAAAACAAGGGCAGCTCACCTGCAGATGATCATGATGAGGACAGCGGCGATTAGAATCAGGCCAACTATTACGCCGGCGATTATTCCGGCAATAGCTGAAAAATTGAAATTAAATTTGAATTCATATTTTTAAAAGCAAACATGATACGAACAAATAAATAGAAAAAGTGAAACTCGTAAACATCGCTCACCTTCAGGTGGCAATTCGGAGTTCCTAATTTGTTGTTGATGATTACCTGTAAAAATGTAAGAAATGATTGTCAAGCACCCTGAAATGTCTTTCTTTTTTGCTGGGGTCTTGAGCGCCAACAGCGACGACAAGTGCGCCACCTGACGTCGTCCCGCACTCACCATATCCGTTGCAGGTGGGCGGCGTCCCGCTCCACTCTCCGGTGGCCAGACATCGACTCGAGCGATCCCCGCTCAGCTGCGAGCCCGGTGGACACCTGTACGTCAACACCGATCCGACTTCGGTGGAGACGGCTCCGATTATTTGGACGCGGGCGTTTCTGCGTGGACTGCCGCATCGCTTGATGACTGGGGACCAAAAATCAACGAAACACTTACATTTGGGTACAGGCATAGGTCGAGCGTCTCCAAACCGGATGTGCGGCAGAGATGACCACCTCAGAAAAGCAGAAAAGAGGATGAGCAAATAATCTGACCTGTTTGACACACGGCCCCCGTGAACGAGTGACAGGGAAAATCGAGCCAGACTCCTCCCGGTGCGTTCACGGCTAGACAGTGGTCTTCACGGACTTGAGGAGGATTCCATAGCACCTTTGAAATTTCAGTTCCTGATTGAAGCGGAAATGTAATTGAAATGTTGTAATCAATGGATGTTCAGAAATCTAGGATAGAAGAAGTTGCGCTGCTTACCAGTCAACCATCTCCACTGCCAATTTGATCCTTTAATTCCGGGAGCTAGATACGAGCGAAGAAAAAGAAGACACGTTGAGACATGTACTTAAAAGCATCCGACAGCTGGCGGCCATCTCACCATTTGACTCCATCGACGCCTCCTTCGCCATTCCTCTCCTGTACAGTACCTGGCACATTTTGCACCTGTCCTCCGATCCAGTAGTTGGCCGCGATGTTGTTGACTCTGAGAAAGTTGACCAGCACGCCGTTCGCTTCTGGCGTGATGTCGTGGGCCAGGGTTCCCTGGTTAACCCTGTCGCAGTTCAGATTGGCCGTCTTCCAGTAGACCTTGGTGCTGTCGTCGAACGTGTAGCAGTTCCCCTGATGGAACACGGTTCGCTTGAGGTTGTGCTGCGCTTGCTCGCTGCCGTCCAACACGTTCAGGTCGAAGCACTGGTGAGACGATGGTTCTGCGACGGAAATTCAAATTCATTATCGAACTGTCGAATGTAGATAAGAAATCTTGAGCACATCCAATAGCCGAATTTTAATATTTCAAAATTTGTTGTTGTTGTAAAGATGCTGACCGTCTTCCGAATAGACTTCCGCCTCGCAGATGTCTTGTACGTTCGGTCCTCTGGGCTTGAAGTAGATGTTTACTATTCCGGCCCGAACCGCTCGATTTGGTTTGATGATAAATTCTTGATAATCTGTTTGTTCCATTAAAAACAAATAAGTACGTGTACGTGTATGCCTTGACACTCAAAGTCAAGGCGACTTAAATTAACGTACAAAGTTCTCGCCTTCTCTAACATTTTTCTAATGTCTTCTTCATTTCATTTTTAAGACTCATGGACGCTTTTCACGGACGAAGTATTATTTCAAGATTATTTTCAAGTAAGAAATACTTTATTATTTCGGGACGCCTTTCATGGAATGTGTCACAACACTTCTGGAATTGTTTTTGAATATGAAATTATGAAAAAAGTTGGAAAAGAAAAATCGTTGAATAGGCGCCAACTTTGTTCCTATTTAAAGTCGCCTTCATTTTCAGTGTAGCGAGAATTTGGGTTAGCCCAATGAACGTAACACACTCGTACGACGATGCTCAGTTTAATCTTAATCTCCGTTTAATCAGTTGAGGAATCCTCGATGAATGTCCATATATATACCTAAGGGCAATCCGTTTTGCAAAATCATGCATTCCGAGGGCAGCAATTCATTGGTCGCTTCTGTCTTGGTCTCCAAGAAAATCTTGACCACCGGCATTTCTGAAATTCATACCCAATGCAAGAAACAAACATCAAGTATTAATGTTAACATAATTTGAATACGAAGTTTTCTAAACAATCAATTCAATTGCGGGCTGACGTCAGGATGTCTCAATTCGAACAACGTCTCATACAATGTCTTATACAGAGTATATTTCATGTATAAGTATTCCGTAAAGTGACATGTTAATCATTTCTTGATGTCTCATTATGTCCATGATTCATTGGGATTTACTTTTCGCAAACCGCTGACTCATCGCGTCATGAATTAATCGGACCGATGACGTCACCCACGTGATTAATTCTTACCGGCGTCTTTTCCGTGAAACAGGAAGCGGAACTGACGTATGCCTCTGTAGTCGTTCAGCAAATCGAGCTTCCATTGCGAGGCCTCGCTGGCCGGAAGTTTGACACAGGTGTGCTCCAGGTTGTCCACCGCCGGATGTCCGACTTGGCCGCCGCACATCGGGCTCACGCACTGCATGCTCTTGCCGGTGGAAATCTTGCGAACTGCTCCCCAAAAGCCACCAAGGTGTCAAAAAATAGATAGACGTGACTCGAATGAACGTCGAGCTCGAGGGTCATCTCCCCCAGAACCCCGAAACCTCGTTTATGTCGAACGGTGGCCTTAAGTGGCCTATTTCGCCATTTCGCTTACCGCACAGCAACGGCTGTCCCGACCACGTCCCATCCGGTCGACAGATCCGGATGTCCGACCCGAAATTGTGGTATCCCGGGTCGCACGTATAGTTCACCATCGACCCGGGTGGCATCCAGTCCTCGCGGAACACGACCCGCGAATTGGCATTCACTTCCGGAGGACCGCAACCTTTTTGGAAATTCAGATTGCTCGATTACATTTTACATTTAAAATGTTTTGAAAATCAATAACACACCGACAATCGTGTCTTGGAACGTTGTCGATGAATTTCAATAATGATCATGCCTCCTCGCAAATGTATTTTAAAATATATTTTTACAAAACTGTTGCCTTTTGCTCAGACTATGACGTCACCAGTGAAGAATGGAACAATCTGAATCCGAAATAGAGAGCTTCTAAGTTGACATTTAAAATACGGGAAATTAACTTAAGAATTCAGTAAGCGTCGAATTTGAGTCAAGCACATGTGCGCTTAAACGATTGAACCTTAAAAAAATGAAGTTAATGAAAATGTGCCTCTCACATAGGGCCTAAGCTCTGACAGAGGTACAGAATCTTCCTGTTGTGATCCGTCACTTCAGTGAATTAAAAAAAAAAGTGGGATTGGTTTATGAGTGGAGACTCAATTAGTCTCTCAATTACTTTTGAGTTTGTTGGCTGATGAGGTGACCAACTCAAAATAAACATTGTGGAACATTTTTGTTTCAAATTTCTAACGTGAATCGCGAATTGGTAAAAACTAATTATTCCATTCTTACCTTGTGACGTCATAATCGATTGTACTTTTTTTCGCATTTCGACAAATCGTCTAATTAATCGTCTAATGAAATTAATTTGTGAGCTTACCTGGAGGCGATAGATTATCATTCTCGTATCTCTGCATCAGAACTCCTGGGAACAGTAAAATTGCGATGAGGCAATTGTGAAGTGGCCTCGGTAGATCCATGATTTGAGCAGGATTTGGACGGCAAAAATAGATGTCCCAGATTGTTTTCCAATCCAGCAGCAGTAACGGTTGAGTTCCAATTCAATTGTGGTGCGCACCTAAGCATTTGTCCCGCGATGGCGTCATGGCGAGCTAATTTCCGGATTGTTGGCCGAGGCGGGACGTCGTTCTTCAAACGGGATCTTGAGCTTTTTCTTTCCTCAGAAATGAAAGGCGAGCGACATGTTGGTGGGACTGGTGGCCAACCTGGGCAGGGGACAACGCAACAATTCGCGGAACCAAAAATACGAGCGTACACCGCCAATATCTTATCCAAACGCCGCCATCCATTCCAATCAATCGATCCGACATTTGGGATTATCTCCATTCCGCCAATACAATTTTGATTATTCTCATTATTTATTAGGCCCTTCGTCAGTCCTTAAATCGAATGCCCCTTGAGGGTAGGATTGACCAGAATTGATCCGTTCGACTGCAAAAGCTGGGAGAGGAGTCACCACCAAGAAGTAGAGTAGTAGCACCGGAAGTAAGTTCCACCCACTGTTCGAGTCGAGCCCACACCTAATTACTGAGAAAGTGAGTGAGCTATGTCGAGTCAACCATCACACAAACGTTACTTTTGTGTAAGGAGTTTTTCATCCCCCCTCGCTCAGCCCCAATCAATCCGAATAGAGAGAAAGAGAGAGAGAGCAGGCTTATTGTTGTCTTTGTCCGCGGCCACCAATAAAGGGTGGCCATCGTTAATCCTCTCTTTCAGAGATAAATACCACAATTAAGTCCTTTTCAAGTTTTTATAGTCTAGTCTCGGGGTTGGACAGATTAGCTCGAGTCAATTGCTATCATTTCTTGCGGTCGGACCGTCGGAGCTCCTCGCCTAACAACTTCACCAAATATTTACATATTGACTGTTGTACGAAAAACAACAGTTCGGCGGTCCCGGGTTCAATTCCCGGCGTGGGCTCTCAATAATTTGATCCCAGGGTTCTGGACGTGTCCATTACATAGTGCTGTAGCATAACTTAACAAACATATTGGAATTGAAACCAAATGTCCTCATCGTGCCTGCGACAAAACATTCGTCCAGATTTATTTATTCTATTATTGGCATTTGTTAACTTTAAAAAACAATTTGGTTCATTTTTCATTAATGGCACAGCGGAAAGAATATCGCTGTTTCCAGAGGGGACGCGTCACGCCTGGGAACTCAAATAATCTTGAATTTTGTCTAGTGTCTCTGAAGAATGAACAAATATATTCATTGACAAGTTTATTCAATCACATTTTGCGCATTATTTATTAGCTAATAATAGAATTGCAACGAATAGAATTCATAAAAGGGCACCATGATTGCGCATTTCACTCTACTATGTAGCATATCGTTGGTCGGTCGAAAGATATCCGCAGCGCCGCCTCGCGGTGGATTCATACAAACTCGTGTATGACGTTCCAAAATTGGCGGCCATTTTGAAATAGGCCTTTCGTAGAAACTGCTCTCGACTTCATTTCCGATGCTTTGCAATTTCAATTATTTTTTAATTTTTGATGAGACCAAATCCAAATGAACGCCGGACGCACCACATAATATTGACGCGATCTCGATCAACCGCTGAACTCGAGGTAAAATTGAACTCGGTTGAGAAACTACACATTTCTTTTTCGCCAAATAACACTGCAAGTTAGGGTGACTTTTATTCGCATTAATTAGTTGCTGCAAAATAGTTAATCAATTTCCTGCAAAACTCGAAAAAGCCATAAAATAATATTACGATACGCCATAAAATAGTAAAAGCCTGGCATCCAGATGAAATTAAGACCACTTCGATCCTTAATTTACGTAGAATTACTTTATTTTCATTTCTTTCAAAAATCCTTATAATTAACCTTCGGCGAAAAGAATGGCAATTTATCGGAGCACCCTCTTATTTTCCCAAAATCACTTTTAGCACCGATCAAAATCATTCAATTGTCGCGATCGCAACCGTCGCATCGACCAGACCGTGTCAATGCCAGTCAAGCCGAGCTCCGACAGTCGGCTCCAGCGTCGCCTCGTTGGCTGGCTCCTGCTGCTCACGTTGTTCTGCTGCCGGACAGCCAACGGTACTGGAACCCCGACCCGCGCCCCGACCACTTCCGGTCGTTCCGTTCAGGAGGGCGGCCACCAGGACGTGGTCATCGAGACGCTGGCCGACAACACCTTGTGGCCTGACCAGCTGCAGATGCTCACCGTCCGCAACACGGACACCGTCTTCAACCTGACCCTGGTGCCGCGGGTGGCTTCATCGTCGGGGGCCAGCGTCATCGGACCGGACACGCTCATCTCCACTGTCGGACATCAGACGGATGACCCGCGACTGCCCAACCACCAGCACCTCCATCAGCCTTCAGCGAGACACGACGTCCGTTTCTACGAGGGCTACGTGAACGGCGATGCCAACAGTCCGGCGCTGGGCGTCCTGTACGATGACCGTTTCTACGGCTGCCTGCTGTGGAACAACAAGAGTTACGTGCTGGAGTCGTCGGCGGCGCCGCTCACCGACCGACGCAATCGCTCGGGCCCTGCCGGACAAGCCGCGCCCGTGTGCCGGACCGTCTACTACAAGGCAGCCCTGCACCGTGACCGCGACGACCTACACCGCACCCACGACCGGAATTCCACGACTGACAGTGATCGCATCTTGATGGTGGATGACGGGCGTCTGGCCACCCTGCTGGAGAGAGGGTCCTGCAGAAGAAGACGCGTAGCCGGCACCGTCCCCCCAGAAACCAACACCACCATCACCACCACTACCAGCAACAGCAGCTGCAGCAGCAGTACATCCACTGAGCGCTACATGTGCGATTTGAAGATCGTGCTAGATTACCGGTTCCTGCGTGCTGTCAGTGCTGGATCCGCGCCTTCCGCCGTCATGCAGGTGGTCAGGCTGGTCAACTACGCCGACCGCATCTTCCGGCAGCTGGATCTGAACGCCGACGGCCGACCCGACAACATCGGCTTCTTCATCCGCGAGTTGACGCTACACGAGGGGCCGGTGATAGCAGATGACGGATCCGACTCGGGCAGCCGGAACGCGACTCAATTCTTTGACGAACTTCGCCATTACGAGTTCAACAGGCGACACGACATTTGTGCCGGACTACTGTTCACCTACCGACCTCCGAACAACACCAACACCGAGCGTCCGGCATCTGGCACCACCGTCCAGCATTCGACTACCGGCACGATCCTTCGGCGTCCATCGTCGGAGCTGTTCCCCGTGCGCACCACACTCGCGCCTGACCGAGGCATTTGCTCCCAGCAGCTACCCGACCTGCCGGATGGCGACCGAAAAGACTACGCGCCGTACGTGTCCAACGCGCTTCCGGTCAACTTCGCCTCGGACGACGGCGGCATGGTCTCGACGGCACGCATCACGGTGCAGATCCTACACCAGCTGGGCCACCTGTTCGGCGCGCCAGACGACGATCGCTACGTGACGGAAGAGCTGCCTCCTGGTGGTCCGCCACGATCCCAGTGCACCACCAACGGATCGGACACCGACGGATTCGTTATGGCCTTTCCCGTGCCATCCGGCCACCACCGGTCCAACGTCCAGTACTCCAACTGCTCCGTCCGAGCCATGACCGTGTTCCTGGGCAGTATGCGTCGCCCGTGTCTGCGTCTGTGCCGGGACGGTCGCCGACCGGATTGCCGCGTGGCCGGACTGGAACGGGACATACCGGTTCCCGCTTTCTCCTACGGCCAGACCTGCAGGAATTCCACCTCTTGTTCCGGATTGCTGGCGCCGCGTCACAACAACGAGGGGAACCGCAGTACGACGTCCGACAGTTCGGGCAAATATCGAACCAAGTTGGCGGCAGATTCCCGGGTGTCCAGTCCGAGTTGCCGGACCGAGGTCGTCACTCTGCCACTCTTGGTCATGATGCTGGCTGCGTTGTTCAATTTGAGGCCAGAATTGTGAAACGTGCACACATACTCTGTCGTTATCTTTTCTGGATAAAATACAACATTATGCTTGGTAGCAACAAAAATAATTATATGTCAGCTGTTGACCGTTTTATTTGTGTTTTTAAAAAAGTTAGAACAAACCACGCAATGTTTCAACGTCTTACTAGACATGGGTTACACATTCATTAAACAGGCATTAAAACACTTGACCGTCTCGTGTTCTTACGCTGAAAACGAACTTGCGCTTTTCTTAAGAAAGTTACCTAACAATCTAAATAAATGTCGTTATACGGAAATGCACACGATGCGATTCCGAAACAACGACGGTTGATTCTAATCAAGTTTAAAGTCAGAGGTCCCGCTGTTCTCCTCCTGCCTCTCTCTCATTCTCCAGCTCCGGCGGCGTCATTGTTGGCCAGATTCAAGGCTGTTTTCGATTTCTATCGCATTTCTCCGCAGCGTACATGTAAAATGAGGAACTCGAACGAATTTTTATTTTCGCCAAAGAAGGAAGTGGTTACGATTTGTCGTACAGAGCTCTGGCAAAAGCCTAGAATTGCATTACGCAATCGCGAGTAGTTGGACCACATTTTAAATTTCCTGTTATTCAGTTTTCGTACAAATGTATTTCACGAGTACTAGGGTAGTTAAAATGCGCCTTACTGCTCCGATTGTACAAGCTCCGTTACGTGTTCCTACATTATCTTAAATTCATCGACTAATCTAGCCACACTCCCACGGCATAATTACATTCGTTTTCGAGATAGTCCATGTTCTTCTAGTCTCGAGCTGATCAAAATGTCAGAGAATTTAGTTCGTAGAAGAAAATGCTAAAAAAATGTTGACCGAAGTCAGGATTCGCCAAATTGCCACGCACGTTTTGTCGGTGGCCTTTATTTGGAACTCCTTTTCGATCGTTCGACCAGGTAAATACAAATATTTGTTGCCCTCGTCCCCAACTACATGTTCTCATATTTACGAATATTTATGTATTTTCTTTTCTTCTTGAATATGTTGTAGTGTGGACGAGCGACGGCTGTTACAACCCGTCTCAACCGGCGCACTCTGTCATTTACACCTCAATCGAATCGGACAAATACGATCGATATCCGGTCGGAACCCAGGTCTACTACTCCTGCGAACCTGGATACGAACTGCTGCAATTCGAATCCCGATATTGCTCGCACGATGGAACTTGGACCGGCAGACAACCCATTTGTGGTAAGCGGAATACACGCTGTGGCAAATTAAAATTTGAATTTTTAGTCATTCCGGTAAAGCGCTGGCCGATCGAATTTCGTCAAGAAAAAAAAACAGATGCCATTTTGGCATTTGTCAGATCAACAGGGAGCAGAATGAGCCGAGTCTTTCAATTTTTCAGTCAAGAACGTCGGCCTGGATGCGATTATGGTCACCGGAAGTGCCGAAATCAGGAATCCGGAAAACGTTAACGACGGATTCTACAATTCGTGCTCGACATACCAGGTGGAGAAAAACAAAATGATTTTCTGGCGGATTACCCTCGCGGATATCGTTGATCTGGCCGCCATCCGCCTGTCCATCAATGTCCAGAAAAGTAAGGGCTAGAGCGAAGACCACGACACCAACGAACAAATAATAATAAACAATAATAACAAATAATAATAGCTTGAAATCAAAGCCAAAACGGTGCATGCACTCGAAGACCTCATTGCCACGATTGCTTACAAAACATGGATCGTGTACATGTTCAAATATAATTGCACTAATTAAATTCTCTTAATTGCAATTCAGATTTTAACGCCAGCGATTTTGACATCGTTTACAAGATTAACACATCGCTGATTCACGGATTTCTTCTGAACTCGTCCATCGTTAAGGAAACTCCGGTAACCCTGCAAGGTGATTTATCCGATCGTGATCAATCACGAATCAATTCGAAAATCAATAAATAGACGATCGAACAAATTTGAATGAAGATAAATGAATGACTGACACGCTCACGAATCTTCCAGGTAAACGACTCACCGAGATCCTCCATGTGATGGTTCCATTCCAACCAATTATGGCCAAAGAAATTTTTATCAGAATGCGCAATGGCTTCGGTGACGTCAGCGGGGAATTATGCGAAGTTGCAATCTATTCAGTCACTGGTTAGAAACTATGAGAACGAATTCTTATGAGATTGTTGCCTCGATCTCTTCTCCTCTCAACCGAAATATTTTTTCAGCTATTTCAGCTGAACTGTGCATCGATCGTGTCTCATTTCCGAGAAACCAATACGAGACCGCTTTCAACAACATGAGTTGTTTCTACCTGGCGGTGGACTCCAAATTGGAGGTGAAATTTCTCGATGCCACGCTAGATTGCGTCAGACGGAACGCCTCCATAGCGAATATCGACGCCGGACGATTGGACTACCTCAACCTATTGATGGAGAAGACTAACATTAAATATCTCACTCTGTTTGTCGCCAATCATTGTAAGCACAAACATGTACATGTATACACGTTCGACAATGGATATAATGAGAGTATAATAATGCGAATCGGTTAAGTATTTGATATTCGTTTTTTCTTTTTTTTTTGTTGTTGTATTTTACACAAATAAAGCCAGCGTCTATAACGCAACGTCGCCGGAATCACCTTGGTGTCCAAAAAGTAGGTAGCACAATTTATCTGATCCAAAAATGGGATGTTTACTCTCCTCTAAAATCTTATCCCCTAAAATCAACTGTCAATTTTTTCTCTTTACAGTTGGAGTGTGGCATAAAACTTTTGCAACAGGTGAGCTCACTTTATTTTTGAAATTCCTAAATCAAAATTGAAAGTTAACGTTATGTTAATATAATGTCATCGAGTCCGATGTTCCGAGATAATTCGACATTAAGGTGGCACTCTGGTTTTCAATGTCCACCATCATCTGCTATTCTAGAAAATATGGGTCAATGAACTCCTCTTTATAAAACAGATTGTTGTCCAACACTCAAGGTCAACATCGGCGTGAAGGCAATTCCGGTCAAATGTCTACAACAACACGGTTACATCTGCGAGAAAGGTATTTGATCCCTCCTTACGGAATTCATGACTATTTATTTATTTCCCCCCCAATCAACTGGAGTCAACAGCAGTACAGGCGTTCTGTACCCCTCATGGTGCTTCGAACTTTTCAAACAACAATTTTCCTAATTTGTCCTGCCTTTCATATTCAATCAACAGAATTAGAATCCTGTGGATCTCCTGACAAAAATGAGATAACCAAATTCAAGGACCTGACCACCAGGACAGTAGAGTACAGCTGTCCAGTCGGATTCCAGTTGACAGGAAATGGCCGGAGATTCTGCCTCGGTGGCAAATGGTCAGGTGCGGCGCCAAACTGCATAGGTATTCTCAAACTTTACACCTTCGAACGTTAAAACATATAAACGTCTGAATTAAAGACGTCCTACTCGAAACACTTGTTGTTAGCCTATCAATATCCGATCGTTCATTCCAGCTCAGGAGTCGCACTGTTCCGTTCCACACATTCCGGGAGGTGAAGCGGTTCTCCTGAACAACGAAACGACCGTCGGCAGCTGGATGCAGATCTTGTGCCAGCCTGGTCTGTTCCTGCCCTGCGGCGGCGATGATCTGCAACAGTGCGAACCCAGCGGCAACTGGAGCGGTATCGGACACTCGGTGTGCGAGTACAATTCGTCCTACCAGGTTCCGTACCCGTTCGTCATGGGCACCGTGGAAGCGGAAGGAGAGGACATGTCACACCGATTGCTCATGGCCGGCGGTAAATTAAAAATAACTCGTTCTATCATTTTATGCATTTCAGTTCGTCATCGATTATGAAATGTAATTTGGTGCGTTTCGCTTGTCGACATTTCAGTTGAAATTGCTCTGTTCGTGCTCATATCGAATGCCTGTATCTGGATCACCGTTTTCGTTATCGTTCGTTGGGTAATCTGATGACAGCCAGCATTGAGTCCACTAAATCTACTGACAACAAGACAGAGACATTGACTAAAAAGGGAAGCGTGGCGCTTCATGATCACATGACGCATCATATCGAAATGAAAAAGAGATCATCAAGAGTCGCATGAACAACACTTACAACAGTCGCTCGATTCCACGAATATATAGAACAAGCGCGGGTAAAATAACACAATTGACGTCACGTGAGAGTAAAGCGCAATAAAGATTTGAAGTTGACTTTAGAAATGCGGACTTATTCTTGCGAATTTGACACACATCGTTACATTTATCTGAGCACATAGGTGAGTATAAGAAATTTAACTTTCAGACTAGTATAAGAAAATTAAAGAGTTCGCCACTCTATTCGAATTTCGGTTCGTTCGACTTCTACCATAAAAATATACGATGTTCCACAAAGATTCCTTTCCAGGAAGATTCGATAGAACCGATACTTACCCGATCTGCAGACGCGACTTTAGCCAAGCACCTGAATCCTTCTGCTGCTTCAAATACAGATGATCTCCACCAAACACAACTCCAGTCGAGGTCGAACATTGACCGATCGCATTTCGGACCACTGAAAACGTGACACGACCCGTCGTGCGACGTCGGTACGGCAGTCCCGCTTTCGATTCCCGGCAGGGCTCTCGTTTATTCGGCCCTCGGTTCCGGGTGAAAATGTGCTCACCTCGCATTGTACCTTAGCACCGAGTAGGACTACAAAAAATCTCCTCTCGTGTTATTCACAAGTTGACAAATAAAAAGTGCAAGATAAAGGATCCGTTGAACCCATCTCATTCCCCTTTATTACATTCAAATTACACCGTCACCTAACAAACTTGAATTGAGTGTGTGTACGTGCAACCATATAAATAAATCGTCCTTTTTTGATTCAAGCCCGTTCTCCCCACCACTTGCGAATCTCCCTTTCCCCCCCCCCCACGGACACACGGCTCACAGCGCCCTCCAGTGTCCAATTACGCGCACGATTGTGTTCGCTTCGGTCATCGAATACGTGTCTTTCAGATCATTTCTGGCACCCGAACATGATTGGGTCATTCTTTCACGAAAAAATATTCCGGAATAATTTCCCGGGCACCGTTGGCGCTTCGAACGTGTCCACTCCTTGACCTTGCCAGGGTCACCACAGTGCACTTTCCCTTGATCGAGGCCCATAGGTTTTTCTTTTTTGCTTTGCCTCCCGCCACATTCCATATGAGATCTCGACTCCTCATCATTTAGGCGGCTCGATTTTTACGTGCACCCAGGTATAGAGTCCCTTGAGCGCCACTTCGAGCACTTTATATTCTAGACTGTTTATGCCGTCCGTCTTGTAGCGAAGCTTGCCCTTGTACAGCTTGTTGTATCTGCAAAAAAATGAATGGAATGATTCGATCGATGGACCAACAGACTCGGACACCAACAGACTTTCAACTACAAAACTAAGTGACCTCGAATGAGTTAAGCGAACTGGTGATAATGCCCAGACCTTCAATGGCAGCTACGTTGTAATAATGCACTCTGAATCAATCAAATTGGTTTTGCTCCGATATTAAGGAACATCCCATTCATCTCGATTCTAGATTCTGCATCTGCACTCACCTGTCAGGGTTTGGTTTATCCTTGGTGTGCTTCATCATCATGTATTTGGCAATCTTGGGCGAGTACCTCGAGATTTTGTAGCCGTAGTACCGGATTCTAAAATCATGTAGATAAACAAAAGAAGAAAATGACGTAACAGGAACTTTAGAAACTATTTGCCCAGATCTACTTTGCCTGTCCCGGGCACAATCCTCATTTTTATTGAAAATAATCCAGACGCACTTCTTTCCATTATATTGTAACTTGCCTGTTGGACATGTCATCGTCTTCGCCACCCCATCCCCAAAACTGGTTCGAAAACCCGTTGACAGTCTCCATCTGCTTTTTCGTCAGGACGCTCACTCCACCAAATATATCAGTGTATGGTAACCTAAGTCAAAAAATATTTTTAAAAAAATCATTTTAAACACCACAGAGCAGTAACGGCCAGAGAAAAATCAACGATTCGTGTTGATCCCAGGAAAGCCCTTCAGGAAAGGCGAACGGAATTGTGAAAAATAAAGAGAAGAGAATCGATCAGGGGCTCGAACACCGGAAATAAAAAATTAAAGTTGGGGTTAAAACAATTTTACAAGTCGCTGACAATTCAGTGGATAATTTTCAGTGGAAATAAGTTTCCTAATTTTTTTTTAGATAGGTTTTAAAGCCACACTCAACTCGACAGTAGCTACTGAAGGAAGGAAGATATAAACGCACACTTGTTGTGAGGCGCATGTTTTTGTCTGGTGACGTCAAATCCAGTTAGTAACCATCGCCGGACCAAAATGGACACCCCCAGCGTAGGTGAATCCAAAAATGCCACGGCAACATTTCACGCAGCTGCACTCAACAATTAGCTAACACATTCATTTAGCGAACAGCTTCACACATTCGCAGGTTGTTTTTTTGAGTTCAATTCACTGTAGTGTATATAGCACTACAGGTGGCAACACCAACTGGTATAACCAGTCTAATCAGGTGATAGTAAGCTGATGAATCATTTTTCGTAACAATTAATGAATAATTAGTGGTTCGCTCGCTGCACGAACAGTCCGACTACTTCGGAGAAACGAAATAGCGGCGATAATTCGTACGTGGATCCGTGCAGGAATGGGGATTGGCAACATTGACTCAATCACCTCGCTATTGTTAATTACTCGTATTCACCTATCGAGTCACGATTGCGCTGCTGCCATGAATTAAGCCCAGCGTTCGATTGTTCGGAAAATTAATGGCCTCCAAACACAAGTTATAGACTCTCATAATAAGTTTTATCAAAATTGAGCAGAAGTTTGACTGAGGAAAATTTGAAAATGCTATCTTGTGCATGCGCTGCTGCAGAAAAATAAATTGATCAACATAAACTGAGGAAAAATGCATCGACAGTTAGTGGTGTAGCAGCTTCTAGAGCTTTAATTTCGTTTCGTTCATCTTACTTGTATCCCATAGTGTTGACCGCGACGGACATGTGACGAGGCTGCTCCGGACACGAGTAGATGTTCCGGTCATCCTCGGGCAAGAGATCCACATCGTGAAAGACGAAACACTGCCAATCATACGTTTTCAACGCCTCCACGAATCCGATGTTCATGAGCATGGCACGATTGAACTTGGTGTTGCCAGCCTAAGCGTTAACAGAGAGAGAGAGCGGATTAAGCGTCATTCGCCAACCGAACGAGAGAGTAGTTGAAAGGAAGCCAGCTCACCTCTTCGATAACGAAGATCCCGTAATCGATTTGTTGCCGCTGCAGAATCGGATGAATATTGTACAGAAAAAGTCTGAGATGCTCCATCCGGTCCCGGTACGGTATTATGATGGCCACCTTGTGCTTGGATTTGCAGTCGGGTGGACGAAATCTGCCACCCAACTCTAGCTCGGGATGAGATTTCTCTAGTTCCTCCATCGAAGGGGCGTCGGTCAATACCTTGACTGGCCCAACTAGAAATTAACGCAGAATATGAGACTTTCAAGCTGTCGTGCGACTCCGGAAACTGGTCTAACTTCACCAACACTCGCCATTACCTAATTTGGGCGGCACCGCTGGACAGGGAGGCAGCTGCAGAGATTGGTTCCGAGTGGTGTCCAGGAGCGACGCTGCGGTCGTCAGGAGCATCGGATTACTGCTGGCGGTCCGAAGACTGGCGGCGGCGGTCGAGGTGGTCACGGTCGACGGCAGCGCCACCGACGCGTTAGTAGCGACGCCTGGTGGTCTTCCGGTGCTGGCTGCGGTTGACCTGCCGGTGCTGGACTCCACTCGGCCGGTGGTTTGAGTAGCCGCGGTGATGTTGAGTGTGGAGGGCACGGTGACGTTGGCCGTCACTTTACTACTACTGTACAGCACGAAAGGATTGGAGACGGACAGGTAAGACTTGCCACCGTAGAAGGCCACGCTCAGTCCGTATTGGAGCGCCATCAGACCCAGGATGACGAGCACCAGCACCTTGTAGAAGTGGCTTCGACACATGTGGAAGATGTGCGCCATGACGTTGGCCAGGAACATGGCCGGTTATATTTGGGCGACGTCGGCAGACTGGTGGTGGGAGGGGAGCGGACACCCGATTTAGATGACGTCACGTGCGGTTGTTCTGGAGCGGGCCGGGCGTAGGGCGGTCCGGGTGGACGGGCCGGGGGACGGCAGCACCGACTCCGGCATTACTGTCATCGGCGAACGCGAGGCGGCGGCAACGACGTGGCCATGGCGTGGACAAATCAAGACTCGAGCCTACGCAGAATTAAAAGAGAAATGGATATTCAGTCAACCTGTGAACAACATGGGCATCAATCCATTTGAAACTCCCAAAATAATTTGAATTCATCGGAAACACTTTAAAAATACCACCGACGTTATAAAAGTTTTGACATTTTTTAAAAACGAAATAACATAAACGAAATAGCATAATTCGACTCACAAAATTATGTCCAGAATCTAAGAACAGCGCAAATTTCATAATTAGTTCCAACCCATCCCCTTTACGGTCCATCAGCCGCACTGCAGATCGACCGACTCGTTCGTCCAGTCATCCGCGTCTAATGGAACGAAAACGACGGCAATTTGAATTCGCCCTATAGACCGTCGTCTACGGCGCCTACACCGAAACGAGGCTGTGGAAAAAAGCCCAGTCTTCGAGCGAAACAGCCCTCAGTTGCGGCAGCGGCGGCGTCAGTGAACCAGGGTCCTTGACCCGACGGAAATTCCAAAACGAGTCCCATCACTCCCAACCAGTTCGTCCGGCGCGGTGGGAACAAACCGCAAAATAGAGAGAGAGAGAAGACATTCATCCGCAACACCTCCATCAAGAATTCCAATTGAGGTGGACGGAGAGAAATAAAATTACAAAAAAAAATACCTTGGCCGAGGGGAGTCGAGCCATTAAAGTAACTGCATGGTGGAGGTTATAAGAAGATGAAAAAAATAAGAACCTGCACAATTTTTTTCTTACCTTCAACTCGGCAAATTATCAACCGAGTGGAATGAAATTTTGCGACGACAGATTTTCGTGGTTAGGTTTTCTTTTTCGGCACGAGCAAATTCGTCAAGGCCATAAAAAAATTCGAATCCCTGAAGACCAATCGAATAGAAATGTGGCATTCCTATTACCCGCACCGCCAAATTCACCGTATCACGACTGACCGCACACCCGTTGGAAACTTAATTATTTGTAATTAATTTCCACTCTGAAAAGGGATTTGAACCCTGACACTCAGCCTGGGTCAACAAGACGGTTGAATTTAGAAGTGCATTAAGGAGTAGAGTTTGGAATTTAACCGAGTTTCCGAGTTCGAATCCCAACGAGGGCTTTGACGACAACAATTCCTACCTGTTTCCACCGGGACCTGGAATCGTTCCACCGAATAATCACCGACGACGTCAACTTCCCCGTATCTGACTCGATTCTCGCGATTCCATTCGGTGTCCTCACAAAGCCTCAAGTTGTGGCAAAATGCTGGCCAGCTGGGCCGCAAACAATGTATTTACGCGACTCGGGAAGAGTATTGATCAGGTTGACACAATATTTGTTTATTCACCTGGCTCATCAGTCAACTGACTCCGGCCGTCCAGGCGCACATGATCCCGGTCTAGTAACGGGAATAACGAGGACTGCCAATTTGAATAATCCAAAAAGAGATTTTGTCAGGGCCGGGGACACTCGCTTATTATAATATATCCAGACGCAGGTGTGAAAATACCGCCTGTGTCGTGGCCTTCCCGGTTCGGTTTCCCCTAACCAATTCAAACATCGGTCTCACTTGTCAAACGAGGACACTGGAGTGGATTTAGCGAATACAGAGTAGCCTCGGTTTCGGGTGCGTCGTGAACAAGAGTGCCTCCGAGTATTGCACGATCAGGTAAAGAACAAGAGACATGTGGTCAACCAATGCAAATTCTGCCGTTGGAACCGTTGGACTCGGATCCACCTGTCCACGTATTTTGATTTGGACACACCGGTCAATGTCAGTTCCATGGCGACGATCAAACAACAACTGATTCGTTTTCAACATTCAAGTTCTGATGTTGCCAAATGGCCTTCAGATAACACGCACGTAACACGGATCAAATGAAGTCACCCGGTATCGGTCGATCCACCGCTCGACCCAACAACCGCACCGCGGATAAGTCCACTTGACATTTCCGCCAATCCGCGGTCGACTAACAGAATTGACGTCGATGACGTATCGGGCACATATTCTCCAGAACTCGAGTTCAGCGTGACTCGTTCTCAATGGCAATGAGCTGCCTCGACAAACTCCTAAGATGACCGCACATCATTTCGTGTTCTACGAAAGCGTCTTGGTCAGAGGACAAGAATGCCGACGAGTCGAGCGAACACAAAGGAGAAAAACCCTCTCAGTTTCCTCGAATACGTCCTCGTCGTTGCACTCAGAAAAAGGACAAAAAAAATCCGGTGTGCTGATTTTCTTATTTAGGCTGTTCTCGGAATCTTGGATGACGACAAGTTTTAGTCGGTCAAAGTTGAACAGGTTCTCCACTTCTCTATGCTTTCGTCCGACACTCTGACCACCAAATCGGTCATCACTACAACGACTCTAATAAATTACAATAAATGACGGAGTCGTCTACGTAATAGAAGCGCTCTTCTCTTCTCGGATGGTTCTCTCTAGTTCACATTCGAACGTGAATTCAGTTTGTATCCATTTTCGTCCATGCAATGAGAGCCGATTGAGTGCGGCTCAATTGCAGCAGACAAAAATATATTTCTTAAAAATACTTGGATGTCGTGAAATGCAAACCGAGGACGCTTAATCGATCGAGACGGACTCGGTGGCGCGACGGCGATCCAGGGTTCGATTCTCGATACAAGCTCTTTGGCGGTGAAACCCTGTCCATTGAGTACTTACACTAAAGAGAGTTTAAACGAGAATTAAATAATGAGCAACACACATACACACTCGCATATTTTCATTCTTCGCACTAATTCAAACTAAATATAGAATTACAATTGGTGAATAGTGAAAGGAATCCAAAAAAAAAGGCGTTCATTCTTTTCATCGACTAATGACACACCGAACGGACCACATTCAATTTTTACGTGGCAATAAGATTACCATGAAAACAAGATGTTGACCGTTACAATTACTCAATTCTGTCGTTCCATTACATGCTCATGTAGCTGGTGTATAGAAGACACGACTAATGCATTGAAGACACGCGTCCAAAATTCGCTCGATATCTTCACCTCCGAAACACTCTCACAATGTGTTCGTACGAAGCGAATTACGAGTATTTTGATTGTCGACTTGATCGAATCTGGCGATGGTCACGAAGAGAACCCGATCAATGAAAACAGTTTTCGAACAACACTCGCTGTCGTAGTACACTGCAAAATCATCTCATCTTTTCAGATTTTTCAATCAAACTTCGATCGCGTCTTATGGGGTGGAAAATGAGTGTCTAGCGTCATTGGAGACATCTTACATGTCGTAGAAATGAATCTACTCGCATGTTCCACAAATAAATAACCATACAACTAATTTTTATGTTGATTACCCAAAAATGTTAAAACAAGATTCTAAAACGTGTAAGATCCAGTCAAGTGTCGTCAACACTGAATTAGAATATCTAATTAAATACACGCATATACCAGTATAATATGAAATTCTATCTAATACTATAAAACACAGTTGACGTTTCTGAGTATCTGTGCCTTTTGCCAGTCACTCGGTTTATATTCGTACATATACAGTTTCCGCCAATTCTACGGTCAACGCAACTTATTTCGGGTCTCGATGTTGTTGCGTCTATCAAATACGACCTGAATAAACAAAAATAACGCAACGTCCGTGGACTTTGGCGTGACACACCTGTCGTGTCTCATTTGTGGTGGAAAGTGTCTCGTGTCTCAAAATTCGACATTTCCATTTTGCAGTGTACGCTGTTGGCGACTAAACCAGACTTGACTTTCACCTTGTCCCGACTTTCACCCAAACAATCGCACGAAAATAGACGAAAGAAGCGTGACACGACTAAACAGTCCACTGATGTCCTAACTATCGCAACAACACCATTGAGCGAGATCCTGTTCAGACTGTTACGGGGAATAGTTGGAAAAATCATATTAAATGGGCGTCTGTTGGTGCAACCGCAGCGCAGCCTGCAATCAATCTGTAATAGAACATAATCCATGCAATCGGAATGAAACGCGAGTGCGCGGAAGCGACCAGCACGAAACCCATTAAAATGCACGCACACACACTCACACCATAATGGATTCGGAACGAAACACTAATGCCATTGACGTTTAAAATGATTCCAACCCGACATCAATCTCTCTACCTCTCCTCCCATCGTCCCAAAAATTTCGCATCGCCCCAACAATTTCTCCAAAGTTCTCATCGTCTTATCTTTGAGTCTAGGAAAAAAGACGTACAAACGTTTGCAGAAGTAATCCATTTTATGGAATCAAAGATTTGCTTTCGTCAGAAAAAAATTGACTAACAAATTAATCCAGATTTAATATGAAAACGTGGAATAACCTGTCACAGATTCTTAGTTTCTAATTGAACGTAAAGAAAGATTTTGATCATGAAGTTGAGGCTCAAAACGTAACTGCTCTTTTAAAGTTGCAGGCAGGTTAAGAAATATTTGTTTTTGGTTTCGAAATGATACATTTTGTCATTTTCTCATTCTTCCAAGGTTGGACTAGCGCTAAGATTAGACGACGACACTTTAGGACAACCCCTGTCTCTCCAGACTCCATGCACTCGTGTCCCGGGACTAGAAAAGTAATTGAATTGGCCAAGTAAGTAGTCACCAACCTACTATAGTGAACGCTCGACCTTGTTTTGACCCATTTTGGACCACCGCATCGCCTCCAGACCATCGATCACGAATGAAACAGCAGTCACTTAACCCGAAACCGTATTCCAGGTAGACCTACGCTGTAGCCGTACTCCTGACCACTGGTCTCGACCCGAAGCAGTTGACAGGTTTCGGTCATTACTCTTAGGCCTACTTGGCTGGTCAGTCTTACGAGTGTCGGAACTCCATTTCTCATCCCATACCCGATTTTCTGCTCGTCCAACCTGCCTGTTACATTAGGTCTTCCGGTGCACTGGAAATTCGCGAGTACGTGCAAACCAGGAATACTATTTATTTAGGACCTACCTTGGAATTGTGTCCAGTGGTCCTAAGCCGAGAGCTGAGACTGGGGCCGTCCGGGAATCGGGTCGAACGGGTTCGGCGTCGGCCCCGATCTCACGGAATTCCACGACTGTTGTTGGTGGCTCGTTAACCGCGTCGAAAGAAACACGGATAACATATATTCCTGAATCCAAAAGTTGTTTAAAACAGGATGCGAGCGAACCCAGTTTCCCCCCTCCCCCTTCACCGATTTGCTCGAGATGCCATCTTGTGTAATCAATTACTTGGGATGGGCGATGGTAGCGACATGTTCGATAGTGTTAGTTATCGATACGTTATCGATCACTTGACAGGTTGCGATGAGCTCGAATCGACGCGTATGCCTATTCGGTAACGTGGAAAAAGCGCCGTCTATGTTCTCGTTTGACACGTACAGTTTCGCAAACTGTCTAGCACAAAAATGGCGCCGCTATCGCCCGTCCCTATTTGGTTGCTGCAATAGGGTGTAATGGTGTATTGCCATCACTAGGTGTTTTAAACTTCAAAAAGCCACTTCCAAGTTTTAAAAATGAGTAACAATTTGGATTCTAATTTGTGTAAACAACTCGCGGATCATGTTGAAGCGCTGGCCAAGTCTGGCACACCAGAATTAGACCAGAACCTCGTGAAAAAAATCAAGAAGATTTGCAGGTAAGCTTGATGCTAGCATCACTCAATTTTCTATCGGGCCCCGCACCTAGCGGCGGACTCTAGGAACAGTTTTTTTTCATAATCTTAATTGGGTTCTTTATTTTGCCGTTAGGGGCGCCCAATTGGGTTACTGATAAATAGTGGGTTATTGTAGTGAATATCACTATAGGATTTTCTGTTCCACTCTCGGTGCTTAGGGGCACATTTTTCACCTGTACACTCTTCAGTGAATTAAAAATAAATAAATAAATGAATTGGAATGTCTTTTTCTTCACAGAGTAAGCGATGATTACGTGACTCATGCGTACAACTTGCTCATTTACCAACTGGAACAAGATCATGCAGAAATCAGACTCAGCAGTTTACAGATGTGCGATGAACTGTTCAGGTTATTATATTTTGATGAGATTTTTCGCCCTATCATCCGCGGTTCATCGACTCGCTTTGCGCGAATCAATCGAGAACTGGCAAATTCCGCTACAAAAATGGGGATTCACCAGTTCACCAGGCGGGGCTCATTAGTGAAATTGAAATGGTCCAAAGAAGGGCTGCTAGATTTGTTAGCGGTAGATTTGGTC